>JBCFYV010000657.1:0-43076 GCA_039000515.1 Timema cristinae
AGTTCAGATGAATTCACCACAAACGAGTATTTATAGGCCTTAATACAGAATTAATTCACCACAAACTTACTATAAATTATTTTTCAATATAAAAAAAAAATACCGAGTTTGTAAAGGGAGTTAGGTTTCATACATTAAAACTTCAGAAGGAAAGTTATCTCATCATGAATCCCTAAAGTTAATATTTTAATTAAACTACCCTCTGTAGGCTATAGGTTACATATAATTATTATAACATTAACAACTGCATCAATAACAATTTAATAGGGCCTATTTATTACTCACCCTTTAACAATTGGTCTTCTTCAATTTCAACTTTCTAGGAATAGAATATTCACTCAAACTTTTTTATTTACATATACCTATATTCCTTTTTTTATTATTTCTAGGGGGTACATGATAGGCCGATATAAGCCGACTATACTTGAAGGATGTAAAGTAGCTTGTGTAGTAGGCCTCAATAGTGGGAGTAGCTTCAAAATATAGTTTTAGCCCAGGGCCACCCTTAGGGTGTGCAAACAATACGGCCACACCTTATGCTTGCTTAAGTGACACAGGGGAATAAAAACAACTGGACGGGGAAATTTTTATTCCACGCTCGTATAGTAGGTTCCTTGTATAGGCGATCTAGCAAGTATTGTCAGAGTGTAAAAACCAATAAAAACTAGCCATGTGTTTTATTTATTGAACGAGTGAGTGAGTTCTTTGTTTTAACTCTGTCTGTACTGGATATGTCTCAAGATAATTTTGAACCTTGAACTGTTATACCTTGAACAGATCAGGCTCTTTGGGGAAGAAATTAGAACAAAGGTTGAGAATAAATCAACACAGCTTCTATTATTAATTATTACAGCTATATACCTTTTAGGGAATTTCCTAATACCTTATAAAGCTGAAAATCAGTATATAGGTGCAAACAACTCCAATAACATTATACACAACTAAGTTTTTTTAATCTTCTATTGAGGTTTTAGGGAGTGAGGCAGATAACTGGGGCCCCGCAAACTAAGTTTAACCCAGGGCCCATGTCTGCTGAGGACGGCTCTGTTTTAGCCCAGTGTAGTGCCCTCGTGTGAAATACAAGGAGAATCAATTTGTTTCAGTAAACATTGATTAATACATTGCACAGGGATGACTGGGTTCAGTACCAGTGCCTATTAACGTCGAGGACTGACCAAATTTAGGATAGGCCCTACATGGTAATTTGAATTTGTATTGTGAAAACACTTTTTAAAATTAAAACTTATATTATTTATGGTGACCTGTGGTCTAGGGGTAAGGTGTCGACTCTGTGTCGGGGTCCGGGGTTCAATCCTTGGTCCCGCACAGATTTATCTGATTACCAAACCTTCCCTTCAACTCTGACAAGACATCTTGTGTATGTGGGGAATGCCAGGCCTCCACCGTGGTTCGATTCCACGTTAAACTGTAGGTCCTTCATTTCATCTAACAATCACCCTACCATTACACATTAGCGTAAGTGCGTATAACCCGAATGGGTAGTAAGACGCGGTGCTAATATAATAATAATAATAATAATAATAAATATATTTTTATGTGTTAATTTTAGGCCTGGGCAGATACTGATCACCAATCTGACCATCTGATCATCGATCATCTGACATAATGATTGGCATTTGAACCTCATTATTTTCACTGAGCTTTTGAACTTGTTGTGCTCACTGTTCAGTCAGCCCTTGTATCTTTCCTCCGCACTTGCACAGACCACGACAACCCCTCTTTACTGCCTGACCACTCCACAGTTCATGTTTTCTGAGCCATCTGTGACAATGGTATTTAACACGGTGGTTCCTTGGTCAGAGTGGGCGGAGAGTGGTGACCCAACCCTGGTGTACCACCTATTCGAAAGAGCACTAATAAATTGTCGTTTTTCGGAAAGAACAATATTTGTCCTAACTCCCCCTTCTTCTGCCGTCATCTTACCTCCCACCGCGACTAACATTGCCAGGACTTCATCCTACCTCCCACCACGACTAACATTGCCGAGACTTCATCCTACCTCCCACCGCGACTAACATGCCAGGACTTCATCCTACCTCCCACCACGACTAACATTGCCAGGACTTCATCCTACCTCCCACCACGAACTAACATGCCAGGACTTCATCCTACCTCCCACCGCAACTAACATTGCCGAGACTTCATCCTACCTCCCACCACGACTAACATTGCCAGGACTTCATCCTACCTCCCACTGCGACTAACATTGCCGAGACTTAATCCTACCTCCCACCGCGACTAACATTGCCGGGACTTAATCCTACCTCCCACCGCGACTAACATTGCCGAACTTCATCCTACCTCCCACCGCGACTAACATTGCCGGGACTTCATCCTACCTCCCACCGCGACTAACATTGCCGAGACTTGATCCTACCTCCCCCCACGACTAACATTGCCGAGACTTGATCCTACCTCCCCCCACGACTAACATTGCCGAGACTTGATCCTACCTCCCACCGCGACTAACATTGCCGAGACTTGATCCTACCTCCCACCGCGACTAACATTGCCGAGACTTCATCTTACCTCCCACCGCGACTAACATTGCCGAGACTTCATCTTACCTCCCACCGCGACTAACATTGCCGAGACTTGATCCTACCTCCCACCGCGACTAACATTGCCGAGACTTCATCTTACCTCCGACCATGACTCACGTTGCCGGGACGATCACTCTACCTCCCCATCGCAACTCATGTTGCCGGACCAGCACCCTACCGCCCCACTTTGGGATTTCCTCATGTTCCACTGCGACTTACGTTGCTGGAACATCCTCTTGTCCCACCGCGACTAACATTCCCAGATACTTTGTCCTACCCCTACCCACAAGTGTCTGAACACAACATTGGCACTACATCAACCAATTACCCCTGAAGCCACAAGCGAGGGATAACAATCTTTGTAGGCAAGAATTTGGGTGGTGATGACTCATCAGTTTTATGCTAGGTAGTAGACAAACTTTCACTGTTCTATTCTATCACGTGATATGGAAGAGAATGTGAGTAGAAAGTAGAAGGGGGAGTTGGGATTGTTTTACTGGTTAGGAAGAAACAAATGTTTGAAAGTACAGTCTGAGGTGACTCATACATGATGGCTCACAAGTGGTGAGACAAAGAATGAATGAGAGAAATAGTGCTAGAGGGAAGATTTCAAGGTCAACACATAATGAGCAACAGACAAGAGATTGTGTGAAAGAATGAGAATGTACAGTTAAAGGCTGACATTGCCAAAAAATATTCACTCAATATTTAATTCACTACTGACTGCTTCAAATAATTTTTAATATATTCTGCATTAACCAAAAACCGTTCAACAATATTAATCACTACTAAACTGCCCATAATAATTTTTTTTCACCTTATTTCAAAAATATTAACTGATAACTAAATAATTTAACGACTTGGGTCATTTATCACTATTTTTGGTTAAAGTATACTATTTAAAAAATAAATAACTGTTTGCTACTATTGATGGTCAAGATAAAACAAATAACTTAAACAACCTTGAATAAATTTATCTATTTTGAAATGATAAATTATTATTATTTTTTTATTAGCACCCGCGTCTAAATACCCGTTCAGGTTTGTACGCACTTACGCCTAATGGTAAATGGTAGGGTGATTGTGGATGAAATGAAGGACCTACAAGTTTTAACGTGGAATCCGAACCACGGTGGAGCCTGGCATTCCAACACATTCCAAGATGTCTTGTCAGAGGTGAAGGAAGGGCTTGGTAATCAAGATAAATTAGTGCCGTACCGAGGTTTGAACCCTGGACCCCAGCACAGAAGTCCAACACCTTACCCTAGACCGCCAGGTCACCGAAATGATCAATAACTTATGCATTAAAAAATTGAGCATTTGGGATTTTTATAGCTAAGAGTTCCTAAACACTAAATACCTTGTACTCCCCTCACATTTTTAAAAAGCTGCCACAGCACATTTAAGTTTTTTATAATTTTTTTAAGATTTTTATATATATTTTACAAAAGATTTAATGACAAAAAAAAATTGTTTATATTCAATCATTTATGTGTGGTTGTTTTTTTGAATACTGCCTTTTGTAGTATTTAAAAAATACTAAACCAAATGAAAGTATCAGTGATCGACAGATTGGCAACAAATAGTCAGAGAATTGGCAAAATGGTTGCTCGACCAAGCCCTGAGTTAATTTCTGTTTTTTATCTGCTTATTAGTGTGTATTTATATTTTATTTTATTCAGAAGATTTAAAATTATGAAAAAAACCACATAGGCTAAATAGGAATCCGTTTTGGTGATTTTTTATATTGGCTTACAATGTTAATTTAAACTTTAAGATACCTAAAAGTAAATTTTGCGCATTTAATTTAAACTGAAACTCAAAATAATTATATATTTCCTACCCTATTACTTTGTTTAGGTTCAATCAAATTATAAAAGAATAACGAAAATGATTGAATAGTTGAGTAATGCGAATTTTGAGTAAGCTAATCTTGCTATATTTTAGATATAAAGCATAAGCGTGAGGTGTGTCAATACATAGTTAATATTTGGCTTATTTTTTAAAAGCATTGTGACCTAGATTGTTTCTTAGCTATGAAAGTTATGAAATCAAATTTATAGAACACAAAAACCAACAAAGCATGGTCAAGAACTATTTGTAGCCATTTAATCAATTAAAATATAGCCAGCATTGTACAATGGGAAAATACATGTTCCCGAATATGTTGGCTTACAACAGATACATGCAATAAATAGGTGCTGCTGAGGTTGAGAGTAGATCACCCCCATGGACACTACTCATGAACCCTATAAAACAGTTGATCAGACTTTGAAGCTTATTTAGTTGAGATGATTTGCCAATTATATGAGACAGCGTTGTGATCGTTGCAGATAGTTTGTGATGTTTTATAACAGCTTGTTCAATTATAAAGATTTAATTTCTACACATTGGCTTCACATATCAAAAAATAAACTAAATGTAAGTTCCCCAGAATGTTTTAAAACTGATGTGTCAATGTTTATATGCCCTCACATTCGAGAGACTTGATGTGAGAAAAAATATATAAAAAAAATTTTCCGACAAAAGAACTTTAAAAAAAAAACCCAAAATCTAATGATAGATTTTGTGAAAAACACATTTGGCTACGAGAGTGATTGTAGCAGATAGTGATGAAAGAAATTTTTCAAACGGAATGAGTGCAATTGCTTTTTATAATTTAAGATTAGTTTTTCTCTTAATTATTTTTCCAATTTGGTGTGATCAATGTTTGCAATAAAATACTTCTGACTAGATATCAGTTACCACCACATCATATGTTCGTTTGGCTACTTGTATGTTTTTTTATTTATAATTACTAAGCAGTGATTTTTCCTACTTGCCTTAACTATCAGAATATTATTTAATATCCCAAAGTATAAGAAGTTATTTTTTTAAATGGGATGGTGCTCTAAACTGATACAAAAGTAAAATAACTGTACTTTCGTCAAACGCAAATCATAAAAGAAAAATTTCCCCTATTACCACATTTATACTTGCAAAGTAAACGGCAAATCAAATGATACTATACTAAAATCTAGGGCCAATTTAATATAATTTGATTTTGTAATATTCCAGAATCACTAGAATCAAAATCCAGACGAAGCACAATTTAGTTGCACATGAAAGGTTAGAAAAGGTAAAGTATGAAGGGAACTATTCTGAAAACTTACCCAATAAATATTTTACTTATTTTTGTTAATTATTAAAAAATTGGATAGTTTTTGGTAACATACACTCACAAAGATTATGGAGAATCGATAGAAACTAAAATTATATTATTTGCATTCAAAAGGTAATTTGAACAAAAATCAATTAATAAAGTTACACAATTTGTTTAGTTTTGTTTTTAATGTACTTCCACAAAAGTAATAAATTTAGTCATACAGATTGAAACTGCTCACATCCTGACAGTTAAAACTCTTTTAATATGAACTGTAACTACATCTTGGTAGTAACAATCAATAGTCGCTTCAAGTAATATTACACAGTAATGTAATAAATAATATTTAGGTATGATAGTATTATCAATAATTTTCTTGGCGCTGCAGTCAAATATAGTATTTGAAAAATGTCTGACTTAAAGGCGAGAAACAAACCTGGGACCATTATAAAGACGGAATACTAAAGTAGGCCTCTATTTTTATAATCCTAAATTTTTAATTACTTAAAACGAATATGAAAAACTTCTAGAATGTATGCAAGGAGAAATGAGTAAAAGTAAAAGTGAGGGATATTGATTTGCCTCGGTATTGACCATCTTCAATAACGTTCCCCTCTGAACATAGCTAATTAAACGCCACTCATACTTTAGAATGTGAATTAATAATTTTTAAATCCACCAAAAATCACACTCCTCATTCACTGTTCCACATTTGCTTATTTTCATCTTGTCATTCTGCATTATCCTTTTAATGAAGGAAAGAACTTTAATTTTCTGTATTCAGTACAAATTAACCTAAAGGCTACTCATCAGATTAAATCAAAAATCCTCAGATGTGATGACATATGGCAAGATTGATTGATGCCCTTAAGTCCCTTCATTACATCAATAACATTTTTTAAATAATAATTTATAGCCATGTTTATATGATTACATTTTACCAAAAAAAAATTAACCTTGTGATTTATAATACAGTATTCAAATTTAAATTATCCTAAAATCGATGAGCAAAATGAATTAATTGTAATTTTTATGATATCATTTGTTGTGAGCTATTCTTTCTATTCACTAGCTATCACATTCGAGATAAAATAATTACTGTCTACAGTAAATTGTAACTTGGAGTTCAAACTTTTCTTCAAAATTTAAATGTTGCGTGCAAATCCACAACAACACTCATGTCATTTTGCTTCAATGTCCTGATCAACTGGAACAAAAGAGTACCAGATTCATATATCTTAGACGCTGGAGTAGGTTTAAAAAGTATGTTTGCTGTTTAACATCTAAAGGAAGGGCTTTAAGGCTTAAAGATATATTTGTGTAACTAGTGCCTGAAGAATAAGAAGACACATTCAAAGAAGAAGACATAGGCATGTTATTTGAAAAAGGTGAATGAATAAAAAGAGCTGTAAAATTAAATGATAGATTAAAATTATAGCAGATTGGATCAAATTAATGTATATATATGTTGTTTTCAGATCATTATTCAAATCAAATGTTAAATTCCTACTTTTGGGAATTTTGACAAATCCACTACGAAAAATCACTTTTTTGACCTAATACCTTTTCATTATGTTTTCCACATTTTCACACGGTAAAATCCTTTATAAACCTGGTTATAGCAAATAACACTCTTGCTCTTGGAAGCAACCCATGTCCATTGTCAGTTGTTGCTTTTGCTTTACAAAGAAAAGCAAACATTTTTAATATTGTGGTCTGTAGAAAAATATCTGATATTATGTAAACTAAATTTAATAAATTTGTATTTTAATTTTTGGAAAAATAAATATTTGAATAAGCTAATACACACTTCTAAAAGCCTATATATACACATACTGTAAATATATATACACATACTGTATATATATATACACATACTAATATATATACATATACACATACTGTATATATATATATATTTTCACAGTGCTCTGAAACTAATGCCAATATAATTTCCACAGAAACTTCTACAGATATAAGGAGCACAATAAACACCCATGGATAGAGTAAGCTGTCTGCTACAAAACATTATTTTTTCCACATGGTCCCCTAATTGTCTATGCATTCTTGCCACGAGTAACAAGAGTCTTCATAGCCGCGCCAATAAATACAGCACTAGGGAGGTGACCCACTTTTCCACAGCTGAATGACGGCATTGATATCACAAAAATGTTCCAAGTAGTCCATCTTTTATCAGCTACAGTTTTTATAGAATGAAATTATTTTTGGCCAAAAATAAATCCAATATTTCTCCAGTAGCAACCCAAACAAAATTAAAAGAGTTTAGTTTTCTGCACAATACAAATATCAATAGATTCTTAAATATCTGTCAAGGTGTCCTAGAAAGTTGTTCAAAACTTTTCTCTTTATTTAAATATTTTTTGACCAATTCCAGGACACACTAGACAGATAGTCCAGATCTGTTGATTTTAGATGTGCAGAAACTAAACTCTAGTTGCTACTGGAGAAAATATTTTTATTATTTTTGGCCACAAAAAATGTCATGCTATAAAAACTGTAAAATTACTCACGCTTCCTTCGCCACATCTTAACCAAAGAAAGTCCAGAAAGCGCATATCCGGACCTAAACGGTGGGTGTGCTAGTACAGTTTAACTAAAAGTTTGCATTGTGGTCCATGATTTTCAAACTGGTATGGGCGCCTTGCATTAATCATGTTTAAGTAACTGACTAGAAATTTGGACCTAGCGAATCAGCGTTGAGAGGAAGGGTCAAATTGATGACTTGTCTGGTTCCAGAAAAATCCAGGATGATCACGCTTTCCTATCCCAAAAACAGTGCACACCACTTTCCTGCTGATGGCTTGTGTTTTGAACTTTTTCTTTGTAGGGGAATTACATGTCGCCACCCATATACTGTCGTTTCGATTCCGGCTCGAGTGGTGACGACATGTCTCGTCATCAGTGATGGTGTGTCCAGGGAACTGTCCACCATTCAGCTTTGTAGTGGTTCAATCAGGTCCTTGACAGACTTGCATTTGGTTGTCTTACTGTCCTTGTGTGAGCTGCCTGCGGGACCTACCTGGCACAAACTTTGCAAGATCCAACGTTGTTTCCAATGCATTTCAACCAACATTCAGCTCCCTGGTTGTGTTCTGATTCGCGCAGATTTAACTGATTGCGCATTCTTCATTTCTTGGGCGGAAACAGCTGTACATGGTCACCCAGAACGTGCTTTTTCTAACATCGCTGCCGCCACCGCTGAAACGTGCACCCACCATCTCACTGTGCTCACATCCACCGTTTTGATCTCCGTAAACATTCAGGAGCATCGATGAATGACACTGGGTACTATTTCTTTCCACAGTAGGAATTCAAGGACACACTTCCATGTCAGACACCCATTTTTGACGAAATGCCCCCTGCTACTATTGTTGCAAGGCAACAAAATTTTAAGTAATATTGGTGGGAAGATTACAACCTCTACTTCCCTACCACTTACATCAGCCTCTGGCATCATGGCCACACATAACATAAGAGGCATAAATTTTGGAGCGCCCTTCATATATAACACACACACCACACACACACTAGTGTTCATGAACAAAAGGTACATTAGGAAGGCAGGTGGTGGAAATGGAACATTTTGATATAAAGTAGCCCAAATTGTGTCGGGACTGCTTCTAGCTAAAAATGGGAGACAGAAAAGCAAGAGGGACAGGTAGGCTACTGGAAGAATGATGTAATAATTATAATACGGATTGGGCATTTATTGCTAAGAATAACACATGTTGCCAGAACGATAGCAAGTTTACAAGTAACTGTTTCCAAAAATGCCCCCCACCATTGGAACAAATGTGTGCATGCCACCAGCACGTTGCAATGAAACACCTTCAAGATTGCCAGTGTGGCATTGATACTGTCAATTGTATGCTGTATCATAGTGGTACAACCTGCCACTTCTCTAGCATTTCTACACACCTCCCATAACATGAACACCATGTAACATCTGCTTCCATGAAACTATACAGTGCGCACAGTATGTAGTAATTAAAAGCACAAATATAAAAGAATACCCAAGTGATGCTGACTACCCCTGCTGCAGCAGCAACGAGTTAAAAATGGACAACCCGTACACTGTGAGTATAGTGCCACACTCCAATTTTTCAACAGTTGGCTTTAGATACCCTGCCCCTCTGCATTTTTGTTGGCCATTTCCACCTATAAGGGATCCCCTCCAGATATGTTTTTCCGAATATCAAATGGTTCCATTTCCTCCCCCACCTACCTTGACTTAACACATTGTATTCTTTGTCAGATAATTGGCTAAATGTATAACTTCATAATATTTATGTGTGTTTATGTCTTTTATTGTTCGTATATGTGTGATATAAATATATGTATTTAAACCTGAATAATCTTTTGTTAACAGCATCACACTATTCGTTACTGCAGTGGTTCCAAAACTTCTTTGATTTACAGTTCCCTTAGTGTACAGATTTTTTTCCACTGCGGCCCAAAGTCAGAACATATAACTACTAACATTTGCACATATTTCAAATTCACAAACCATTTATGTAAAAGGTATTAAATAGGTACATATTTATGCACAATCAAATCATTGAATAAATAAAACTTAATTAGTGGGACGTGGGAGCCTGTTTTTCACCGCACATCCTCTCAAATCTTTGAATAAAACTGGACACAGCCCTACTAATTTCCTGTTCCACGTTGATTATGGAATAAACTTGTTTTTTTTTATCACAGCGACCACGAATACCTAGCGTCCGCCACAAAATATGAGTCGCAAATGGAATTAAGTTTCAGGTGAGCTTTACACTTAAGCAATGCTTAATTCTTTTTTTTTGAAGTTATACTTCTTAACGATGCGCGTTAAGAAAAAATGATGAAGATGAAATTTTAAAACAACGCGCATCACAGTAACACAAAAGTAACAGTTGAAGTTAAACTGCTCCATTAAGTCTCGAAAAAAAAAAGCTACCAACTAAATAGAATAGAAACCCTGTTTTAGTTGCCGCATGTGGTACGCTCGTCGCCATCCTATATCACTGTTTTTTTTCATAATATATAATAATTTTATCCACCAATTGTTTTTTCTAGTTTTTTTCTAACATTACACAACACCGAGTGTTTTTAGTTTTCATACAAGTTTTGCGAAATTAATATATGCTAAAAAAATATATATATATCAGTTAGTGATTTTTTAAAATTGAAATATTTTTTTTCATTAATATTATTTACTTATTCGTAAATTATTAAATGGAAAAAAATTGTGGCTTATATACTTTTTTTTTCAATTTCTTCAATATTAAATTTAGGTTTAACTATCCCGTAATGGTAATTATTTTAAATTGATATAAATTTAAAAATTATAATTAAATTTAAACATTAATTAAAATACTAAATATTATTAAATTATTTTGTTTTTATTTTTTTAATGATGCCAAAGAAGTATAAACTTCTCTTACGCCGCGGTATAAAGTACACACACCCCTTTTTTTTTTTTTTTTTACTGATAATCCCCAAAAAAGTTTCAGTTTTTTTTCATACTGGGCCTGTAATTCAATGTTTCTTTCAAGTGTAAATTGGTCCCAGAAGACAGGAATAAAATAAAATATTTTCTTTTTCCTTCCTACAGAGGGTAAATTTCACAAGGAGATTTTGTCCTGAAAATGGGGTCCCCCTTGAATCCACTCAAAACTTAATTCAATATCCCCATCCTTCTTGAAAGGTTTAATTTTTTCAAACCCACAGTTTTTTAATCTGGCTCGTTAAAAACAGATTTTTTATGTTTGCCTTATAAAATCACAAAAATTTTCCATTGGAGAAACACAAACAGAAAGTACCAGGGAAAACAATCTTTTTTTTCCACTGTCCCTTTTTCATCTCATCTCAATTTTTCATCTTTCTTCCTCAAAAGCTTGATTTTTTTTTTTCTGAAATCGGAAAACTACTTTCTCAACCCAATTTTAAAAATGTGAAACCGTTTTTTTGCTTCCCTGCAGAGAAGATTCAATCCCATTTAAACTTTTATCAAAAAATATTAAGAAAAGAAAAAAGTGCAAAGTTTTTTTACCAACCAAAAATCTGTTTTTTTTTCCATAAGTGGGTTTTTTTGGCAATACTCATGTTTTTCTCTTTATCATAATAAAGTTTTTTTATATTTTCCCTGCAATAATTTCCCAAACGTTAAACGGGAAAAAGTTAACCATTGCCATGGGAGAGAAGCCATCGCGGAGGGGGCATAGTAACAACAAAGAAAATGTTTAATTTCGGCTTCCCACAATTCCTTTCCCCACAACAATTTTTTTTTTTGAAAAAACCCTTTTCTTTCCCGTTTTAACCAAGGATCTTTTTTTATAAAGTTTTACCACACTCACCAACCACATTCTAAGAAAAAACAGATTTTCGTAGAAAAGAATCATATGCCGTTGATAGTGCCCTTTCCTCTGTGAAAAATGAAAGGCCAATGGAACCACAGTGAAAATCCCGAAAGCTTTTTATTGCCCTTTCGATAAGGCCAAAAACCCCGCAATAACTCCCATAAATGGCCGGAACCCATCGAAAAATGACCACCATACGTTACCAACACCAATGCACTTTGTTCCCACTACAAAGTTATTTTTCCAAACTAATAAATGTTTGGTTCCAGGATCTTTAAAAACAAGTCCCCTGAGGCCTTTGTAACTTTGCCAAGATTAATTTTTTACAAAAAAAAAGGTTTGTCCACAGTGTCCCCCATTTTTTCCATCCTATAAACCTGTAACAGGAGCAAAAATCAAATAATAACATCCTTATTACTGTCTGGTGGGCCCTCATCAGCTGGAAAACAAATTCCCCTTTCGCCTTTTAATTACTTTCAATTTTAAATGGATTTATATTGAATTCGCACCGCCATGGTGCTGGAAATTCTGCGACTGACGTTATTGTTAGACAAAGCCCCCACCTTTTAAAAGCAAGTTTTTTTATTTTCCCCCCCCCGAAGACTCCCTAAAACAATAATGTTAACTAAAAATCTAACAGCAGCCGGTTTTGAAAATAGTTTTTTTTTAGTTCTACAAAAATCAGTATTGGTTTTTTTTTTTTTTTTGTACACCTTTGGGGCCCCCGATTTCCTTTATGCAAACCTTGTAAAGGAAACTAGCTAGTGCAAAGCAATGTACTTTGGTATTGGACACCTGCTACAAAAAGGAAACTTTTTTTGATGTTATTTTTTTAACTCCTAATTTAATTTTTTCTGGTGAAATAGTTTCGCAGAGTTTTTTTTTTTCCCAACCATGTTTTTCGATGATTGGTTTTTTTCTAAATGGTGTTTTAGCTTAAATGGATGCAATCACTCCCTGTGGCAATACTTTTTCTAATACACAGTAAACAACACGCAGTTCCCTCCCTCCCTTCCAAATCATTGACATCCTGTCGATTAAGCCAAAATTCAAATAAAACTGTCCCATCCGTATTGAATTAAAATTTTTTTCCGCTTTTTTTTTCAACCACCCAAAGCACCTGTTTTTTTTTTTTTTTTGCTGGTGCCTCTTTATGTCACTTCCCCTACAAAATGCCTTAATTAATGTTTTTTTTTCACTAAAAAATGTATCCATTTATTAGAAAGATTAAGAACAACAACTTTTTTAAAAGTTAACTTTAGCTCACAAAACACCATTCCCATGTGGTTTTCCCAAATTTTTTCTTCCAATAAATCAAGGCTAAGACAGCTATTTATATTCAAACATCCAAGTTACAGAGAAATGCCAAAAACCCCTCCTCAACCTCTGACAAGAAGGGTGTTATTCAATCACAACTTTGTTTGAATTGGGTGGGAAATTGGCAGAGCCCTTCGCAAAACCTTAATTTAGGGATTCACTTTAACCTGTAAAGGATCCTCCATTTCATCTCATAATCACCATAAACCATTACACATAGCGGGTAAGTGCTTTTTATAACCCCCTAAACGGTTATAAGAACGCGGTTGGATTATTAAATAATATTAAGTACGGAAGAAGGTGTGATTAAATAACCTAAAAACAATGCATTCATTAAAATCAAATTTGATTTGGCAACTGAGTGGGATCTTACAATCTGTCCTGCTCATTTGGGGATGAAAAGAAAACAACCCTCTGCCCCTTTTAGAGACTGCTTTTATCCAAGTTTTTGTTTTATTAAACAACTCTATTAAAAATTCCTGGACATTCAATTGCCATCTAGTTAATTACTCCCGTGAAGAAGTTTGAAAACAGTTTTTTTTATGGGTTTTGTACAGTGTTTGTTGGGCTGCCTGCCTAAGTAGTTGCCAATTCAACACCATTGAAAAATGGGTTCGATATTGAAACCAACCGTGGCTGTCCCCACCCCCCAAATTCATTGAAAAAATATTAATTAATTATTATTTTTTGGCACAACGACCACATTGGTGTTTTTTTTGGAACCACTGTTTGTTAAACTTGTTAAATATATTAGTTTGGTACAACAGTTGAACAAATTTGTAACAAATTTTCTCTAAATAGCTAAATTCCCTTAATAGGCCCCCAACCACCCATCAGCGGAAAAATATAAACACAACAATAAATATGTCTTTCTGATGTTAAATCCTTTCCAGAAAAGAATGAAAACAAACCTTCATTTTTTTGAAGTTTTTCCATACTTAAAGAGTGGTTTTTGCACAATTGAACTAATCGGAGAGGTTGGGAATTGGGCGTGAACCCATTGGTGGTGACCCCTCATTTTTTTGTTAATGATCCTCATTTAAATTTTTAATTTCGTTACCTTACAGGACCACTTAAAAGAAACCCATGGGTGTAAAAAAAAAAAATGTAGAAAGCCCCTCAAACATGGAAATATTGAACAATCTTTTATAGCAAAATTTTACTTTGCTGCTTGTTAACAACCGTTTTTTTTTTTTGTTTGCCTAGCAATTAGCAACATATTAACAAGATAGCTTTAATGCAACACAAGTCTACCCATGCTTAAAAAACAGTTCTCAAAAATGATGCAAACAACATGTCCCCCCCATTTTTTAAAAACCCATAATTATAATGGATACACACTGTTTTTAATATTTTTTTTTTTTTTTTTTTTTTTTTTTTTTTTTTTGTTATGAGAAAAAGAGAATAAATATATTTTTAATTTGTTGCAAGAATGGTACCATTAATTTACCATGTCCTGGAAACCAAATGTTGGTTTAATTATTCCTTACCTCATTTGATAGTGTCCCACCAATATTTTCCAAAAACTGAAGCATCAAATTTTGGCCATCCATGTTTTTTTACAGTTTTTCGCTTGTTTTTTTGGCTAGCAAAATCCTCATCCTGAAATAGGAAATTAAAAGTTCCTCCTAAATTTTTTCATATTGAAAATTTAATATAATACTTTTGTGTTATCCCTACAAATAAATAAATTGTCCCCCATTTTTCTTTCTCACTGTTCAACCCTGAAGTGGAAAAAATATTATCTCCTGACAAGACCTTTTTAACATTTTAGATAAATATCTAATTTTTAGGCCTTAGGTATATTTTTCCCTTTTATCAAAAAATCCATTAGTATGTTAATGGTTTATTTTTTTTTTAGGTAGCTTTATATTGAATTAAAAAATTCTAAAAATTCAAAAATTAAGATAGCGCTAAGTACGAGGGCAGTTTCGGAAGTAACTGGCCCCGTTTCTAAGCGTGGTGGCTAGTAGTTTTTGTGTGTGGGTGCCCGCCCGTCCATTTGGTCCCACATCTCCCATGTTTCTTATGAAATTTTCAAGTAATGCTAGTCCCAACTGAGGGACAGTAAATGACTTTTGTTTTTCATTTTCGTGCATTTCCGCTTGGTTAAAATAACCTCAAAACCATGAGCGCATGGCTAATAAAAAAATCCTTGGGAGGCGAAATGCTAAGTGGCCGTCCCCCTTGTAATAAGGAAATTTTTAATTTTCGGCACAAAAAAAGTTTTTTCACAGCCAGACCATTTCATCCCGTAAATTGTGGTAAACTGTATACGATCCAAACAATTATTGAGAAAGGTGTTGTTTTGTTGCGCCAATGGGGTTTTTTTTCCCCCCCTGTATTTTTTTTTTAAAGAAAGTGGTAGAAACAAACATTTCCATGATGAAGAAAGGAAAATGGGTAGGTAACTTTTGGTTGTGAGTAATGGATCTTGTCAAGAAATATTTGACAAAAAAAGTTTTTTTTTGTAAAAAATCGAAAGATTTCAACCATCCTCTGAAAACTTTTCCGAACAATTTTCCGCAAATTTTTCCTTCCTAACGGGGTTTATACGAATTGGCTGTCACTTGGGGATAAATTTTGGGGTTTTACCGGAAAAAGTTTCCTGTTGGGCTCGATGGGGTTTTACCAAGAAAAATATTGCTTTTACTAGGAGGTCCCACAAAAAAACCAAACGAATGGCTATGAACATAGACATTCCTTTTCACTCTATACCCAACGCGGAAAAGAGAAAGGTTTTTTTTTTTTTGAATAGAAATTTTTGTGGACTGGTTTGAAACCAACCTAGGGGGTGACCCTATGGTTAAAACGCCAGAAAACAAACCATCCAGTCATAGCTTGGGGCCCAACTAAATTCTCCTCCTCCATGGCAAGCCAAAGAAAAGCCCCACCGAAACTTTTGTCATTGAAGGAAGGTTTAATGGCTAATGGAGTTTTTTGGGGATCCGAGGGGAGTTGGAACGAGGTAAATGACGACACTTCCAGATTGTCCCCCCCCTTTAACTATGAAAACCTTTGAAGAAACCCCCTTTAAAAGTGAGCCAATTCAAAACAAAAACGTCACGGGTCATGCCTTGATACTCCGGTGTTTTGGTGTTTTTTTTTCCATGGACAACAAACCTCGTCCTCCCTCACAGTGGGCATCAAAAAAAAACCCAAAAGCCCTCTTTAAGCAATCAAAATGGAAACCCGTTATTTTTGAATCATCCTTTCTTACTAGCCCCGATCTTTTGGCCGCCGAGTGGAAGAAATAAGCCTTTTTTTGCGTGCCAGGCACTTCGAGTAACCAAAGATTGGACTTTCAAAAATTGCCTGTTGGAAGATTTGGGCCCTGACGATGCCCAGGAGCCCGGGACCCCCCTGATTTTAAATGGAAAAGAAGAAATGTTTGTAAATTAGTGAAATGCTATGAACCCAAATGCCTTAAATTTAAATGGTGGGACTAATGGTTTTTTGGAAAAAATAAGTTAAAATTGCCGTAGTTTTTTATGATTTATATAATAACATAATATTTTTTTATATGATTAAAGCTTTTTTTTTTTTATTACAGCCAAAACAAAGTTTTATTACTTCTGAACTGCCCCCCTCGTATTTGTGTTTATGGTTTATAAAAAAGAATGTAATTAAAACTATTTTAGAATAAAAATAAATTTTTTTCTATTAAAAAATAAAAAAAAGTAATCCCAACCCAGCCATCCCTTTTTTTAGTTTTTGTGTGACATTTTAGGGATTTTTTAATTTTTTTTTTATGTTTATTTCTTCTTTGAATTTTCAGGGCAAAAATATCAACTCATGCCCCCCCCCCTGTAGCACTTGGACAACAAGATTGTACAAGCCCATGGTAAAAAGTTTTATTTGAGCCCTAGTACTCAAGGGTCACAAACAAAGGCATTAATTTAAAAAATAATTATGATCCCCTTTTTTCTAATTGTAGTTAATCCCTAAAAATTTTGTTATAAATTTCCGTAAAACATAACAAGAGTAAGAACTAACCAGCTTATGGTGGTTACACAATGGCCCTAAGGTTGCTTACCCTCACATAGAACTAGACGGCCAAATGAATGGGAAAGAATCAAGGTTTTCAAATCCTCGCTTTTGTTTTTACTGAGTTTTGTTTTTCCCCAAAATGGTTTTTTTTTTTGTTTTCTTCCACTTCTTACTTTTTTCATGCAAAATGGTGGTACATTTTGTTCATTTAAATATCAAAAAACCTTCTTTTCCCTAAAACCCAATTAGCCGTTAAGTTTTAAGTTACAATAAGCGTATAGCCCTGAAACAGGTTATAAGACCGCAGTGGCTAAAAAAAATAAGGTAACATCATTTAGAACATAATTTTAAAATAAATAGTGTAACTAAGCCTTAATAAGAATGTAAAAATTTTTTGTCCCTAAATAAACACTTAATAAAAATAAGGTTTTTTAAGAGAAAAAAATACTAAAATAAACCAAAAACATATTATTAGTAAGAAATTGAAAGGAAATTTTTTTTTTTTCTCAATTTTGTTATTAATAGATTTCCCATTTGGCGCTTGAATTTTTTAATTTTTGTTGTCACCTTTCCGATTATCAAGGACCCGCATGGGTTTACCTTATTGTTCCGCCAGTCCCCACTTTCCACTGGACTTATTTTGATATTGGTTGTATGAATTTAAAATCAATTTGGTTTTTGTATGTTTTTTTTTCCGTTTTTATATTTTCCCACAGTTCACAAAATTTAAACCCATATCCCTCACTAAATAATCAAAAATAATTTTTGGACAGACCAATCTTTTAATTTATTTTTTTTGTTTAGTTAAAAAAATTAAAATGCCATAATAATTTTTTACTACATGAAAATTTTTTTTAACTAAAATAGAAATAATGATATTTTTAATGACCATTTTAAAAAATTGGAAAGTATCTTTTAGAACCTTTTTATTTTTGTTTAATTTTATACTTTAGACAAATTATCAACAACGGAAATTACCCACATAAGAAAATAAAATTAATAATTTTTAATAGAAGAAAATGGATTTAAAATAATATGTTGTTTGTTTTTTTTTTAATTAGGGAAAAACTAGAAAATCAATCCTAAAGTTAATTCAATTTTTGAAAATTCCCCATAGATATTCCCCTAACAAACGTTTTTCTGGAAGCCAGCAAAACCAAAGGGTGGTTTTTTTTTTCTTGTAACAGTAAATCGGTTACGTTGAAAAAGTGCCCTTTTGATTTTTTATAATATAAAAACAATTTCCTTGGTTTTTTAATGTAATCTACAAAGTAATAAAAATGGGAAGCTTGAATTACTATAGAAATGCTCAATGGCAAGTAAAAATTCCCAAAACAATTTATTTTTTATTTATATAGTAAATTTTGGGAAAAACAAGGTTTGAATTACTTACTTCACCTCGATTTTTAACCATGGTGGGTTTTAACATATTTTAATACAATTTTCCCAATATTTTTTTTGTTTTTTTTCCATAAAACGGGTTTTTTTCGAATATAGATTTTTGGCTTATTTTTTCCACCAAACCTCCCGAATTTACAGATTTATTGAAATGTTTTTTTTGGGCTAATCCATTTTGGGGTTTTTTCAAACTCCCCCCTTTTTAAGGATAACTGAAGGGTGTTACGGTATTTTAATTAATTTTATTAATTAAATTACCAATTATTTACTATTGTTTACATAAGCCCTTTTTTTCCTAAAATCAATTTGTTAGGCTATTATAACAAATAACCTAAATGAACTAACTTATTTACCTGTAAAAAAACTAGAGAAATTAAAACACATTTCACCAGAAAAATTTCCTAACTAAAAAAATTTACGCAAATGATAACATAAAAGCTCCACCAGGAAAACCAAAAACCAATTTGAACCCTTGCTTCATGGGTGGACAAAAAAAAAAAGATGATGCCCCCGACTAATATTACTGTGATAGACTAATGATGAAATAGTTATTTTTTTTGGTATTTTTAATTTTACAGACAATATAATCAAATAATTTTTTTTATTCCCATCTACAACGCTGACAGGTACCCCAAAAGGGTCACTTTTTAAGAATAAAAAGAAAAATTTTTCCCATGGTTCCCTCTGGCAACCTGCCAGGTTTTAACCTACAACTTAACCAACACAAATCGGGGGTACTTTTTTTTTAATACCCAGCAATGCCCTGCCTTCCCCGAGTTTTTATAAACAATTTGGGCCAATTGAAATTACCTTTAAACCCCTAATTTTTTTGTCCCACTTAATTTTTGTTTTCTTTGGGTGGTAACTGTCCCCTTTCACCTTTTTTATCTATAAAAAAAAAAAACTTAAAATGATACCAAAATTTGTCCAGTTTTTTTCATTTTTATTTTATTTTTTTCAACCCTTTGTTTGCTATAATGGTCACTTATTGAATAACACCTACCAAAATAAACTTAAATTTATTTAACAAACATGTTACCTTCTTTCGTTTTGTTTCCCAAAATTGTGTAAGGGGATGTCACTGTTTTTTTGCAATAGGATGGGAAAAAAACTTGCCGAATATATTTAAGACCCATCAGAGCATACTTAGGAATTATCCCTTTTTATTGGGGGATTTTCTTTCCACTCTCTTTTCCCCCTAACCTCAACAAAATCTCAAAATCTACCAAATTCAACAGTTATTAATTCCCTAACACCATCACATTAGTAATAAAATAGTAAACATTGCATACAATCCGAATAGGTTTAAAGTGGGAGATTGTGTGGTTTTTTTTAAAAACAAAAATGTCCAAAAAACAATACTAAGGAAAAAATTAAACCTGTTTAAAATTTTTTGGTCAGCTTGCCTCATTTTTAATTTTCGTTTAGTTTTTTTTTATGCTTTGCTTTTTAAATTTGCACACACTGTGATTTTAACCCCATGGAGTAGACATGAACAAAACTGTTTTTCGTATGATAAGGAAAAAATTTGGGGTTTCAATTGTCCAGCCTTTTAAACCGGAATGGACCCCGTTTTTCACTTCAAAAGACCCTTTACAGGTTTTTTCTTTTATTTTCTGCAACCTCTAAAATGTATTATTTTTTATCAATACCATCCTTATTTTTTATAACCAAATGGTCCTTGACATCAAGGGTTAAAGGCCCTATCGAATTTGTCCCCCCAAAATTGGTCTTTTATTTATATTAGTTTTTTTTTTTTTAAATAAACAACGGTTTTTTTATTTTATAAAATTAATAAACTAAAATTCTCCCACGGGAAATTTAAGAACTTAAGGGTTTTTTTATTAAATATTTTTTTTTTGGTTTAAAAAAATTAGCCTTGGTATTTTAAAAGGGGTAAAAGAGATTTCACTCTCCCCTTTAATAAAGAGGTTTCTGAATATTCTAAATCCATGTTAAAGTTTGGGATAGATTATTTTGTCAGGTTTTTTTTTTTTAATAATACTGCCTCTCAATAATATATATAATATATATATATATATATTAAAACTGTGTTATATTTTTTTTTTTTAAAAAATCCTGAAAAACTATTTTAAAATGGGATTAGATTTAAAAAAAGTGAAGAAAAATTTTTTTAGTTTTTATGCAAATCCTGGTCCAGTGTTAAAACTTGAGGGGGTTTGTCCTTTTTTACCAAAATGGTTTTTTTTTCCACATCCTTCCAATGCAAAAAATATGGGTACACTTTCCTCTGGAAATTAACCGCCTAATTTTCCACCCAAAAAACCATTTAACAAAACTAGTACACAAGTTGTAAATTAACCCCAAAAACCAGGTGTAGACGGCCGGTGTTTAAAAGTAAAATAAAGAAATGAATTTTGCCCCTTTAAAGGTTTTTGTAAAAATAATTTTTTTTTTTTTCACATAATTTTTTGTTAAGTAACGTGACCAGCAGGAATTAGATATGCATGTTTAAAAAAAAAAATACTACGTTGCAGGGCATTTTCAAAATAGATGTTTTTTTGTCCCCCGGCTTTTTTTACTTTTTAATCTAATCCATTATTTTTTTTCTGTTTTTAAATATTTAATTTTAAATAACCTTTTTTTTTTTTAAAATTTCACATACTTGACCTAAGACCTCAACTTTTTAATTTCTTTTTCATTAGTGTAATATAGCCCGTAATTACAATCAACTGGCCCTAACCCTAATTCCAACTGCTTTTTCAACTGGCTTGAAAATCATTTATATGTGAAAACCCATTTTTGGCTAAGAAAAACTATACCTATCCACTTTTCCCCCTCACCTTTATTTTCTTAATTTTCCCTGGTTTATCATAATTACTTAACAAATCCTAATAAAATATCTTCAATTTCAAATATTTGTTTTTTAGCACAACACTTTTTTTTCCTTTCCCGCATTTATAGTCAATGTTTTTTGTTTTTAGATTTGAATCCAAAGATAACTAAACCTATAAAACAAACCCAACCAATAAACAAGGCTCCCAAATATAAAACTGACAATATTAACACAAGGCCTACTTTGAAAGTCCCCCCCCCCCCCCCCAGTGGCAGTAGTAACTTATATATATGTAAATTTCCTTATTTTTAGTTTACTGAAACTATCCTTTTCTAGAAGGACCTTAAATAAATAGTAAGTCCCACAACCTTGCACTGGGGACTATTTTATTTTTTTTTTTGCCCCTAATAATAATTGAGACAAACACCCCCTGTGGTTTGAAGAAGAAAAAATAAGAGGCCACCTTTACTCCCCCACCCAACTGACAAGAAGACAAAATAGTGGGATAAACTTTTTTTGAAACGCTGCCATGAAAACTTTTAATTGTAAACAAGTTCCTTCCCATTCCTTCTTTCGAGGGTCCCAAACCAATTAATAAATAGGCCATAAGATGGCCAGAAGCACAAAGAAAAGAAAACAAATTTCATTTTGCCCAACCTGCTAAATATTCATGTTTTACATAGGGAGGGAAGTTAAGACCGTCTCGACCAAAACTTCCAAAGTGAATGTGAGGAAAATGGGAGAAATGGTATTTCATTAGATCAATAATGTTTTACCTATCAACGCAAATGTTCCACTAAAATCGGTTTTTTGACAAACCCCAAAGGAAAAAGGAAGATACACTTGCTCTTTTTACATCCTCTACTTATTACATTTGTTTTTAAAACCTATCTGGCAAAAGTAAAAGCATTTTATAAAAGTAGCCACCAGGAACCCATTTTACCAAAAAAACGGGTTTGAAAAAAAGATTTTGTGTAAAAAAGTGGGACATAAACAACCTTTTTGAAAAATTGGGAATTCAATTGTTGGGTAAAACCACCATTTAAGTCCCCCCCCCCAGAAAAAAAAAATAAGTCCCAGGAAAAGGTTTTTTACAAGAGAATAAACAGTAAAATGTTTTTTATTTTGGGGCCAACAAATTATAGGTAAGAACGTAAACAATTGAACAATTTATTAATCAAAATAAATCACTTAAAGAAATATGGACATGCAAAAAGGTTTTTATATCATCAAATTAAGGGTGAACACCTAACACATTCCAAGATAAGTGAATCGACTAGAAATGTATAGTTTTTGTTTTGAGACTTTATTATAAAAGCACTTTTTTCATAAATGAAATGAAATTTTGGGGACGCCCTAGAAATTTTACAAATTCACAAGCAATAGCATTAAACCGCCCCAAAAATAATTAAAATTTTTTTAAATTTTTTAAGGTGGGAAAATGACCTAGAAATTTGATTTTAAATTAGAAACATTAAAATATAATTCCGAACAATAAATAAAAAATTTATTGAAGGGTGAAAAAAATTGACCCCTAAGAAAAAAATTTTTTTATTTTTTTAAAGTTTTAGAAACATTTGTTTATATTTTTAAAACATAAATTAATTTCACTAAAGGTGAATTGGACCTAAAAATTTTTTTTTAAGTTAAACCCTATCCGATATTAAGGACAAATGAACTAATCACCAGGTCCGTTAACTTGCGCCAGCCCACGTAAGTTTTTTTTTGGAGGGAACTCAGATTACAGAAAAATAAATCCTTCCGTATAATTTATAAAATATTAAGGTGTGGTTTCAAATAAAACAATTTAACTATTTTACAGGGTGTCCCTACCTGGTTCCACGAAAAAGTCCCACAATTTTTTTAATATTATTTTTTTTTTTTTTTGGTCCCCCCCCATAAAAAGTCACCATAAATAATTTTTTTTAGTTCTTGGACTTCCCCTCACATACGTAACAACCGCGAATGCTTTTCAAAAGATAACCGCTATCCAACTTAATACGTGAAAATTGCAAACCGCGCCCAGTCGGAAATTGCCCCCTGATTGTTTTGTTTTTTTTGTGATTTCCCAACGACAAGGTTAAATGTCGCCATCTTGTATTATCCTGTGTGGTGGTTTTTTTTTTTTCTACAAAAATTAAGGTTTTTTTTCGAGTGAATGAATTGGGAATTTCAGGTTTTGTAAAGAAGATGATACTGGAAATATAACCAGACATTTTTTTTCTACACAAACCCCGTGCGTTCCAATCTGTGATTGTGGAATCTGGATCACGAGGATTGGCGGCTAATTATCAATTTTTTTTTTACGCTTTTCAGTGATCCGACTGCAATTTTTAAGGGCCCGTGGGGTAAAATGTAAAATATATATAATTTCAATAAATAAACGTTATGGCCCCCAGCAAAAGCAAAAATTAATTTTTTTCCGCAGTGGAAAAATATGGCCGATTTTTTTTTTATAAAATAAATAAAATAATACCTAATTAGAGTTTTAATATTTTATCCGTGACGTAATTTCCATTTAATTTTTAAAGACCATTTTCATTTCAAAAAAACAGTTTTTGAAAATTTACCAATTTTTTTAAATATGATTTTTTTTGTTAATGGGACACAAAAATATTAGGGCCCCTTAAAATTATTTTTTTTTTTTAAAATCGGTGTTTTTTTTTGCGAAAAAAATAAATCCATATTTTTTTTTTTTTTTTTGGGGGGCCATACCAAAATAAATTTTTTATGTGGTGGAAGTTTTAGGCTAACTGTTAAAAAGATGCCCCTTGGTTAAATGGTTTTTTATTTGTTTCAAGAGTTTTTTGGCTGACTTGTTTGAAGAAAAATTAAATTACAGCTCAAAAAGTGGTTTTTGCGCCCTGTTGAAGATAAAACCAGTAAATAAGGCTTATTTTAAACATTTTTGGTAAATCGAAATTTGATATAAGCCACAGTGGGTTGAATGAAAATGAAAAAAATCAATGAGAAAAATTAAGAAGAAAAATTTGGAACTAACCATAATCCTGCCCCCTATCCTAAGGTAAAGCAAAAAACGCTTTCCAGCCCCTTTTTTTTTTATCTTCTGAAAAAGTTGGATGTAAACAACCAGAACCGGCCCCCAAAATAAAATATTGGTCCTTTCCACAAGTAGGCCCCTAACCTATCCTGAAAAATTGAATTGTATATTTGGGGTTGCAGCTTTCGTCTAACATAGTTTTGTTTCCCCCAATCTGGAGGACCTTTTAAAGTAAATTTTTTTATTGTGTAAATGATGGAAATACCTTTGGAAAGCAAAAAATTCCCTGTGGTCCAAATGAATAAGGTTTATGACCTCCCCAAACTTCCTGAACCAGAAGGTTTTTGCATGGATATTTTCCCATGATTTCTTTTTTCTCAAATCATGCTTTTCAAAAATGCCTTAAAAGACAAACTTGGCTATTTGACCAACCTTTTATGGTCTTTTGGCCCCCTTCTTCCCAAGAAAAACTTCCCTTGGCAAGAGTTAAAGAAAAGATTGCAATTTTGTGCTTGCAGTTTTTTCACTTGACGAAAAGACTCAATTAAGAAAAAATTGCACCCCCCAAAAAAGAACCCAAACGGAAACATCATTGTTCCCCCGGTTTTTTTGGAAAACTCAAGTTTAAATGTGTTTGGTTTTTCGACCCAAATTTTTTAATTTTTTTGAAACTCTGTTGTTTTTTTTTTTAGGGCATATCCCTACTTTCCCTTCGCTACATTAATTAAGGGAAAGGGCTAAGTAAGTCTTGCCTGCTAGGTTTTTTCAGGTTCCATATTACCTCCCAAGGTGGGTTAAACCAATTAGTTTTAAAAGGAACCTGTCCCCAGGAAAAAAAAAAAACACAAGTTTCCAAAATTGTAGAAAAAAAAAAGGATGTCCACAAGAAGTTTCCTTCCATTATTTCTTTGGTTTTATTCGGAACGATGCCTTTTGGGTAAAAAACGAAACTGAAAACACAGATGGGTAGCTTGTAAATTGGGAAACAACCAAACAATCAGGTGGAATTAAAATTTTGGAAAAAAGACTTTTGAGGTATTTTTTATTTGTGGAGGTACAAGAAACAGCCCCCAATTCCTGAAGAAACTTTCCCAAGAGGTTCCCTAGACTTTTGGCAAAATAAGAGAGGGAAGCAATGGGGAAATTATAAACCTTTCAGAAAACCTACTCTCTCCGTAGTTCCCCATTTTACCCCGATAGCCCCCCATCAAAGAAAGTCCTCCTCAATTCTTACCAAGTGGATTACACCTGAACACAGCCTGTGACCTGGGATCCTGAAAAGCCTTCTTATGGGATGAAAAGACCGATTTATGTTTTATTAATTTCATGATAAATTAAAACATTTCCTTTTAAAAAAAACTTAAACCATTTTTCCTCTATTTTTCCCATCTCTAATTTGTGCCAATCATTCTTAAGTTTTTTTAACTGTATAAACATTTTTTTAAGTGGCGAAAAAAAAAATTTTTATTTTTCAATTTTTTCAGTATCTTTTTTATATTCCCTAAAGGAAAAATATTTTGAATATTTGGAAAGGGGTGTTTTGATAAGTTGGGACTCTGAAGATAAAAGTGGGGGCAAAATATTTTAAATCAAAAAAAATACAAACTTATAGATATGAAAAAAAAGCCTCAATTGTCCAAGGCAAATTTTTTTTTTTTTCATTCAAGAATGGTATGGGGTAAAAGGTTTGTTATAATTTTTTTCTCTGACCAACTTTTTTTACTATTTGTAAACAGTAAACAAGGAACCCCATAAATCATTTGTTTTTTTTTAAATTGGAACTTTTATATACTGTATATAATAAATAAATGTGACCTATACACCTGATGAAAAACATTGGTTAAATGTTAAAATGCCAAAAACATTTTTATCTCAGCCAAAAGCAAACAATTCATTGATTAAAAATTTGAACAGTCCCCAAATATCGAATCAATGCCAAAACATGTCCCAATTATTTGGACCTAAGAATTTTCAAGAGACTATTGGATTTAAATGTTTTTTTTTAAGATAAATTAAATATTTTAAAAAAATTAAAAAAGAACACCCCAAAACTTTAATTTTGTTAAACAGTAAAAAAAAAAACAAGATATGTTTTACCCCGAATTTGAATGAACTTGCAGGCCTAGGTCCAAACTCCCTGAAATATTAAATCTCCTGAAAAAAAAGCATAGAAACTGACATAAAAAACTTTTTGGCAAAATTTTTTTATTAAATTATTTAGCCACCGTGTCTACTACCCGTATTCCAAGGTTTATAATGCACTTTGTTTTATATGTAATGGGCAGGTGTTTTTTTTATTTTTTTTTGTTCTTTTTCTGGCAAACAAATTAACCTAAGATTTTTTGTTTCCTCTCAAACATTTTTTTTTATAAAACAACCATGAAATTTTTTTATTTCAAATATGTAAACTTTAACTAACTAAGCTTACACCCTAGCTTCCAGAGGCCCCAAAAATGTTGAATACCATTTCCCCAATTTTTGGAAAATTGTTAGCGCAATTTAATGCCCAAATTTTTTGGACAATCCTTTTTATTTTCGAAAGGCAGAAGAAAATGCGAATTACTTAAACAAAGTGTTTTGGGGAATTAGGGAGTGAGGGAGAAATGTTTTGGATGGGCAAAATGTTTGCACTCAATGACTAATTCATGAAATGGGAGCTTTTATTTCGTTCCGATTAAATGCCACGAAATTAGCAAGTTTTACAAACAGCCAAACAAATGCCCACAGGAAAAAAAAAGTTAAAATTTACTGAGAGAGCTGCCGTAAATCAAAATTCATCACACGTTTTTATTGACCCCAATTCACCACCCCTTTTGTGATTGCGAATTAGAGTTTTTTTTTTTTTTTCCCCCACCTTAAGTTTATAGAATGCCAACCCTGCCATTTTTCCCCTTCTGATATCTCTAGAAAAATTCCCACAAACAGACCCAAATACATTACCAATTATTATAGAATGTTGTTTAACTGAAAACTTTAAATCCCCCACAACATTAAAAGTTTGAATACTCACTTTTTTTGAACTTGAAAACAAAATGATATTTTCTATTCAATAAAATTAAACTTTGTAGCCCCTTACCATTTTTAAAGTAGAAGGACTACTTTTTAAAAACTTGAGAAGTTGCTAAATCAGTGCATCTTACCTAAGCAACGACCATGTGATTGAAAACTATTTGGACTGTTTTTTTTAACTAACACAAGGCTAGAGTTTTTTTTTATTTGCAAGGTTGGTTTGTTCCTTTTCGTCCCAATGTTGTTTTTCTGAAAGAGTGAAAGGGGGGAAGCCGAGCTAATCTGTTTTATTTTTTTTCCAAGATTAAAGTTGTCTAAAGGTTATTTATTTTCTTTGAAAGATAAAAGGCCTTTAAATTTGTAAGCTTTTTTTTTTATTCAAAAAGACCACACCTTTTTTTACAGGAAAGATTCTCGCTTTATTTTAGGTTGACCTCAAATAATTTTCATAAAAATAGGTTTTTCTCCTTTAAAATTTCTAACTAGTTGGAAGAAAAACCAATTTTTCCATTTCAACTTTTTATTTCTTGTATTAGACTGGTATTGTTTTTTTTATTTTTTTTTATATTTTTTTAATTTTCTTTATATTTTTTTGTTTATATATTATACATTTTCCTTAATGTTTTTTTACATAAAAAATTAAATTATTTTTCTTAATTCATTAATATTTTAATTTATATAACCTCTTTTTTTTGTGGTCTAATCGCCCTTTATCCCTTTTTAATTAAAAATTTTTTTTGGTAAGGGTGGTACAATGGCTTTCTCGTGTTTTTTTTACGCGCCCGTTTTTTTTCCCCTGTATAAGTTCCGCTAAGTTTTTATTCCCTTTCAAGGGTTGGAAAGTGCGGTTTTAAACCACCGCCCGGTTCAACCCTCTCGTTTTTCTTTTTCATGTTTTATTTTTTGCACACTTTTAAAAAAATGAAATAATCTCATTCCGCATTCAATAAACTTCTAACTGTGCGAAACTGAATCAAAATCACCTCAAGTTTTTTCCAATCTCCAATCACATCCCCCAGGGTAAAAAAGGCCTACCGGGGTTTACTGCACCACCGTTTTCTTTTTCAAGCATCAGGTAGGAAATCTCACCTTTTTCTTACGCCCACATCCAAATATTAACTCCCCTCCTCAACTCAGTCACTCAAAAATCCATTGGTCCCCCTCCGGCCAAATGAAAAATTTTGGTTTTTTTCTAATACAATAAGATAATTAAATTAAATTTTCCATTTTTATTTAAGCTAACATTCCCCGTAAACCACGCTATTTTGGTGCTTTAAAAGTCCCACCCCCCCCATCCCCAAAATAAACAATAAAAGAAAAAATATAAAATAAAACCTGAAAACAGTTTTTTCCTCATCAAGACAAAAAAAAAAACCTAGTGTTAAAAATAATTGCTTTGGAAAGATTGTGTAGAATACAGAAAACCCTCGTTTTGTGGAAATTGCCCGACCAAGAAAAGGACCGCCAACGTTAATAAAACTTTGTTATCGGCGGGAAACTGAAACATTCTTATTGTTAATAGGGCCCCCCTTAAAATAATAACCTAGATTGAAGTTTTTTTAGTGATCTGTGGAAAAAAACATTCAATAATTATTGTAATATTATGTGCGATATTTATAATGCAAAATTGTTAACCCAAACCCAATTTTTTGTGTTTTTTAAGAATGGTATTGTTTTTTTGTATTTTGTTTTGTTTTTTTTGTTGTTTAAAAATAATATCACTTTCCGCCAAAGCATCATTGTGAGGCTAGTTTTGAGAATGTTTCCTTAGTTACCAGTACTTTTTGTTAGTTTTTTTGTACCTCCACCCTTTTCCTTCTTTTCGTTTAGGCCCCACACTAAAAGCTCAAGGTGCTTTTTTCACAACAAAACCTTCTTCTCCTCCAAACCATTGGGAGTTCCTAAAAATTGTGTATAGACCAGTTTTATTCGAATGGACAAAAGTTTTTGCTCTCTTTTGTTTTTTGCCTTTTATAGTGTGGTTTTTGTTTTTTTTCCAAAGTAAATATTGTTTTTTTTCAAAATTTAAATATATGCCCACAAAGCAGATTGATTATTATTAATAATTATTAACAAATCAAGAAATGAAGGTACTCAAAAGCTTTTTTTGTGCATCAAAGGGCAAAACAAAAATAAATCAAGACTTAACTAAAATACGGATCAATAAAACATTATTTCCCCTATGTGTGGAAAAACGTTAAAACCCAATTACCCCCCATTTACAAAAGAGTAACAATTCTTGGTTAAGGAGAAAAATCCAAGAGCCTAAAAAAGCAAGAATTTTGGAATGCATCCTTGTCCCCCCCCTAAGTTTTTTAAAATCAATTTCCAAACAAAAACCCCACACTCGAGAATTATGAATCCAGAAAAAATTGAACTAATTTTCAGAAGTATAATTGCAAAAGATTTTAGATGGTTATTATTATCCAATGTTACTAGTCCAGCTTCTAAGTTCCCCCCCCTACCTATTTATTGGTTTCCATCAAGTGATTCCCGCTCTAAATGAATCACAAGCTTCAAAACCACTCTGCCCTGCGTCCAATAATTAGAATTTTGCCCAAAAAATTTTAATTTTTTTTTAAAAACAATTTCCTCTGGTTGATTCCCACGACCATTTGTTAACATATTTGTTTGAGTCATCTTGAGGCCCACAATTCACAATAACACATCTTCTGCAGAGGTCGAAGAAAATTTTTTTCAAATATCATCTTTTAAGCTCACCTACCCGAACCCACTTAAAAAACCATAAATAAAGTCACTTCCCCACTCAACTTGGCCAGAAAACTACCCAGTATTTTTTTTTGGGCTTGGAAATTTTTGGGCTTCAAAGAAGAGAATTTACCAAAACAACAATCCGATAATAATACATCTTTACTCAACTTTACAATTTTTTTAATTGATCTAACCCAAAATTAATTGAACGAACCGACCTGTAAAATACCTCTTCGCATCCTTCCTTTTAACTAATAATGAAGCAAACTCCAAACGAAAGCCCATAATACCCGCACATTAACCAAAAATGTTTACGAGGAAAAACATAAAAATTTTTTTTTATTTCAAACATCTTGATGCGGTAAGAATTCCTCAAGAAGCACAAGAAAAGAAATTTCGAGAGTACTTCGCCGCTTGATTATAACAGGTCCCCAACCAACTGTCAAGTGGAAGTGAATTACTTTTTTTTTTATTTGGAAACTGATGTGTACACATCTAGAGGCGGCCCAATCATCCCAACAAACTGTCCCCACCCAAAAAACCACCGGTAATTGCCCCCAAACACTCTTTTTCACGCCCCTAATTAGCAAACCAGACCCAAAAACTAAGGAAAAAACAACGGTTTTCTTCCTATCCGAAAATATAGGATTTTCAAAAATAATTCACTTGTTTTCGATTTTTGCAAACAGCCCCAAGCAATAATTATTTTTTAATAAATGTTACGGAATTTTTCAATCTTTTAACTTCCACAAGAGAAGATTTTAACAATTTAATTTAAATCAAAATTTGGTCTTTTCTGTTTTTTAAAATTGCCCCTAGGTACTTTTGTTCAACATCGTAATCCTGTCAAACTTGTTCCAGTCCCCCCCAAAACCAATGTGTGGTCAACAAATGCAATAAAACCTTCCATCACCACAATTGTTTTTGGCAACTTTTTGCTCCTCATCACTCAGATGTTAAACACAAACAAACTTGTCCCACAAAAAACAAACATTTTTAACAATTAACAGAGTGATTCTCAAACACTGGAGCCGCCTTGAGAAAACCATCGTGTTACTTTTCCACAGACCCAATATAAACCCCCTACCTTTTTATTCCAAATTGAACCGATCTGGGGTTCCCAACTAAACCTTTTCGTTTTTGTCCGTTCCCGTTACAAACAACTCAATAATAATGTTAACTCCTAGCCCCACGGCCCCCCCGTATCTAAGTCCAACCATTTACCTCCACCCATCTGTCCCAAATACAACAAATTTGTGCCGTGAGCTATATGGAACCCGTCAGCGAGTCCAATCCCCACCGCTGATCACTGAAAACCCACTGTGGGCACAGATGCTTGGGCCGTAAAAACGAAAACTGCCCCCCTTTTTTCAAACCTGTAACGTTTTTTCAGGATTTATTCATCAACTAAAAGTTAAAACTTTAAAGGGTGGTTACTCCATTTTAAAATATTACCCCACCATGTGGTGGTAAATAAACATTGGCACACGCTCACCATCAGTTATTTGATAATTGAATAAAAATTAACCTCCAAATTTATTGCCCGCAAAAACTATCCCGCATCTCACCTGATGTAAAAATGAAACAAAACCCGAAAAAACATTTAAAAAAGGTAGTTTTTAACAGAATGTTTTTTTCCCAAATCCTTTTTTTCTTGATTAAGTATTTTTCCTTTGAAACTGTTTTTAAAATTAATATCATTCTAAATAATTTTTAAATATTTTCTTTAAACGATTATATCCAAATATGCCCTAGTTTTTTAACAGCTTATAAAATATATTTTTTACCATAATAAATAATGATTAAGTAAAATTTAGCTGTCCCAGCTTTAAATACCATATACTATAAAAAATGAAACTTATTAAAAGCCAAGCATGTTAACCATGATACAAATGGCTTTTCATTTCCTCATTCACTGCAGTTGCCCACCCCCGCGTCCACCCTGGTGGGTTCGTAAGATCATAAGGTTTCGCTTCGCGTTAATTTAACATTAAATTGCCCGGTAGCCCCAAAGAAGACCGGTAATCCAAATCCCCCGGTTTTAGGTATACTGGACCACATTTAAAACAAATTTCCCACTAACACATTGTGTTATAGTGATACCGATAAAGAATATGGTACATTTTGATTGAATATAAATTATTCTCGGGTATCTACAGGTTTTTTTTTTTTTTACTAACAAGGGAGTAGGTTTTTTTTATTTTAATTTTTTTTAACTAGTGCCTTTTTTATTTTATATTATATTTTTTTGTTTTTTTCATTCGTGGTTTTATCTAACCCACCTCAGATTTATAAGCAAATTGAAACTAATTTACCGCTTTAATTGGAATTAATGATAAATAATTTTTTTATTTTACCCAATAAGTGGAACCCACATAATGCAAATGGAAGGGATAGTGGGGAAAAACCGCATTTTAGGAAAAAAAAAAAAATTATCAGTAAACAAACCCTAGCCAGAACTTGAACGCTCGATCTCATTCCGTACCATCGACAATGCCCAAGTCTATTTGGCGAAAGTTTTACTACCACTAAAAAAAAAGTTCCCCAAGCGTCCCACTGGTATTCCCCCACATCCAACGTCAACCAGAATTTTTACCTCTCCCCGCAGCCCAACCCCACAAATTCTAAAATATATTTTAAAAAACTAGGTTTATTATTTTACCCATGAAATCTAAAACAGTTCAGATAAAAATAAACCAAATGGGAGAAAATTTTATCCTAGCAACGGCCAACTGGACCCTCAAGATATCCATTTGCCCCCACCGCCCCTTGTAAGAAATAATGTGTTTATTTTTTTTCCGTCTCCGAAGTCGCGTTAGCTTCCCATTCGCTGCTCCCAGTCTGGCCCCCCCTCTCATTACAACCAATGTTTGTTTCCTCTATTTTTTATATTTTTTAGGTCCGCTCACTTGCACACCCAAGTCTGGGCCATAAACCCCCTAAAACCTATATTGGTTTTTTCTAATCAAAACATAATTTGTTTTTCTTTTTTTTTTTTATTTTAAGAATTTTTTTTTTTTTTGCTTTAATTTTAATAACTTTAATCAATCACAGCCTATTTGGGAAAAAAAAAAAAAATCTAGAATTTTGAGTTTCCAATGATCCCATACTTTTAAATAAAACTTTAAAAACGTTTTCCCCCCCCTGAACGGACAGACCTGTTTGTTTTAATTACTGTCCCCCCACAAAACATTTCAGGGCCGGGCCCATGCCCCGACACCCTGAATTTAACAAAACCCGGCTTTGACACGCTAGTGCCATCACTGATTTGTTTTTTTTGTTTTATTTTTCCAGGCCCGTTTTTTTGGGTTTTTGAAGTGTTTGTTTTTTTATTTCTATTTTGTTAAATAATTCCCCCAATAGGATAAAAAATTTTTTTTTAGCAAAATTTTTTGGTAATATTACTATACAAATATTTTTTGAAGTGATCTTTTTCCTAACGAGTTATTTTTTGAAAATTAAAACACAGGCTTTTTTCGAAACTTATTTTTTTTAGTGCCTTCCTCCCGCATGAAAAACCCTCCCCTTTCAAAGCTTTACCATTCTACAGCAAAATTTTTTAAAATTTTGGAATGAATCTAGAAAGTTCCAAGTTTTTTTTTGATTTGAGGTGCGAATTCTTTTTTTTCCCAGCTTAAACTTCAATAAAAATCAAATAAGGGATTTTTTGGTAAATTAACCTAGGCGGGGCCAAAAATTCCTTTTTTCCCGGGGGAAAATGGGGGGGGGGGCGAAATTGGGGCCCTTATGGCCCCCCAGGTTTTTTTTTTCCCATGTAAACCTTGCCTGGGCCGCAACAAAAGTTGTGGTAATAAAGATTAAACGAGCTTTTTTAAACAAAAGACCACCATAAATTACACATTGGCAAACAAGCATATAAGAGCACTCTCTTTGAAACATTACCACACTAAAGCCAATTTTAAAATCCTGTTTGGTTTTTTTTTCCGGTTCCTGTTTGGGTTTTAATGAAAAAGTATCCCATATTCCATTTGTCAAGCCAAAGTTTTTTTGACCCCACAAACAAAAAGTCACATGCAAAAACCCAACCTATAATATTTTTTCCCCTTTAGCTCTTGAGCTACAGGATTTTTGTGGGGGTTGTACAGCAAATGACCAATATTATAAGGGAAGGAAAATTATTTTTTTTGACAATTAATACAAGTTTCCTAAAGAAAAGCTTTTAAACTTAGTCAAAACAAATCGTCCCCCATGTTTTTATTGATCAGCTACCACCTTTTTTAAAAAAAATAATATCAATACCTCTTAAAAAATAACACCTGGAAAAAGTACAGTAAAAATAAAATTGACGTAAAAACAAAAAAAAAGTTTTAAGTAAATCTTTATCCCTAAAACGTAATTCCTGCGCTAAAATTAATTATATATTGGGTTTTCCGCAACGTTCTATTTTTTTTGTTATGAGATTAGTTTTTTTAATTACCAATTAATAATGGGATTAAAAATAACAGCCTTTGGCTAAAGAAACTGGGGGAAAAAGAAATATTTTTTAAATAACACAATAAAATGCATTTTAACTTAAAAAAAATCATAAATGTGTTCATTTTTTTAAGCAAAATGTTTATTACTCAAAGAAGTAAAAACAAACATAGGGTAACGCAAATGGCCAAACAAACAAAAATAATAAAAAGATACAGATTCATTCAAAAAACCTCGATGTGCTCGTTTTTCTTCACCCAAAAAAATTCGAAATGTCCCCCTACCGATAGAAACTTAAACAAATTCCTACCAAAAACTAACATTTTTTATGTGGAAACTGAGAAAAAGTTTTTTATTAAACAAATAAAGCCTTCAATTTTGGGGGGAGAGAGGGGGGGGAATTATTTTTTTTTTAACCATGATATTTCCATTTAAATTCCCCCCCCTTTCAATTCCCTAACCAAATAGTGTTATAATTTTTTATTACTAGTTTTTGAGTGGGAAATTTTTTATCATAGCTTAACCAATGCTATAAAACCCACTAATTAATTATTTTTTTTTTTGGAAAGATTTTTAACCCATTTTTTTTTATTAAAATAATAATTGTAATAAAATTAAGAAAGATTAAACTTATTTTGGAAACTTGTAAAACCCGCCCTCCAGTTGGGCGTAGTTTTTGGCTAATGCGCCTTTTAGTCCCCCGTGATTGAACCCGACAGCTGCTGGAGGACCAAGGGAAAAGATCGAGTTTTTTTTTTTTTCGAAAAGATCTCGGTCCGGTTTGAAAACTGGGGGTGGGGGTTTTTTTTTTCCTAAATGGGTTTATTTTTATTTTTTTTTCCACTCCCTTCCCTCCCACGCAAATTTTGGTTCCACTTCCTTTATTCAACCTTCCCCAATTCCCTAATCTCCTTAGCCGTAATTAATACTCCGGTTACCCGGTTGTTGTCTATCCTTTGTTCATACTTGGCTTTTTTAGCAGTTGGTCCAAGCGTCGCCGCTTGACCCACCCACCTTCCAAATATTTTTTATTAGCTTGTCGAGCATTTTGTTGTCTAGCAGTTTGTATGGTGCCTTGTGGAGTGAGAGCAGAAAACTATTTAGGAAAAACCACCTGAGTGCACCCGACCAGAATATAGAACCATGATCTCCCGTCTTCAGCATGTCAGTTGAACACTGTGGGTAGCAACACTATTAAACTGGATTGCTGGTGGTGGGGGATTGAATTTAAAACCCAGTTGTGTGCAATAGGGTATTTTTCCTAAAATGATTCCCACTCTCACTCTAGACAAATGTGGTACATTAAATCTAAACTATCACTTCCTCATTTCCTAGTTTCTAGGGTAATTAATGCATTTGTATAACTCAAACAGGCAGTAAGCCACAATGAAAGAAAATACTATGTGATGATTACCATAGTGTCGGTGAAACTTTATTAATGTCGGGCGAGGTAGTTTGTAAAAAAAAAGTATTATTGTTGAGGACTACCATAGTATTGGCAAAACTTTATTAGTGTCAGGCGAGGTAGTTGTAAAGAAATATATTTTTTGAAGAGTTTTTAAGGGATTGATTCAGGACCAATGGTAAATGTTAGAAAATGGAATGCACTAAAAGCTATTCTGTGTGGCCTTAAGTATTTAAAATAATAATAGATTGTTTAGAACCTATTTGAAGTTTGATGTCTAAACCATCTTTCAGCTTCAAACTCTAGTATATCAGAGGGAGTTAAATAAACTGGAGGAAGTCACAATTCGATGGGGGTAAGGGGTGGGGAAGAAAATTGGTGGTAATACCCTGCCCCTATCAACCCTCCACCCCCTTCCCAGTCCACTCTCATTGAGTAACAATGGATATAAAAAAATTATTGAAAGACACGCCATATGAATTGCAGATCATTTCCTTAGCATCTGAATTATCCCAAGTTTTTGAGGGTTGCGGACAGTGTCTGGAGCGTCACAATGGTTACTTAATTTTCTTTAAAAGATCATACGTTAATTCATGTAATCACCATTGATGAAAATATTTAAATTTTTCCCTTTATTAAATTTGGGGTTTTTTTATAATAAATAAAGATTTGGTAGGTTGAATTTTTGATGAAGTGTACTCACATTTGCCGGGGAATTTAAAGTGTAAACCCCTTAAGGAAAACCACCTAACGCATTACTAACACCATAACCCTTTGAAAAAAATTGTTGCTGAAAAGTTTCAATATAAAGTAAAAAAAAATTAATCTGAATTTTAATAAAACAATATTTTAAAACTTTTAAAGACTAAAAAAACATTGTTTTTTGTAGGTTTATACATATTTTATTGTGTCTAACCACCCACTTTGGTGCCGCATGGTCTAAACGCGCTACTATTGCAGTAAACTAGACTGCAAATGATGAGATCAAGGTTCGAATCTCCGGCCGGGTGTATTGAAGTAGGTTTTTCCAAACTGGTTTTCCACACTCCATCCCGCGCAAATGCTGGTACACTTCCTATGGAATATAACCTTCTGATCCCAAAAAACCTTAGCGCAATTTAAAAAAATCTATTAATAAATTCTCCGTTTATTTGACAAAAACTTGAATCTGGCCATTTTTCCTTAGGAATTTTTTAAAATACTACTGAAAGACTAAATAATATTATATATATTTATATATATAATATAATGTAAATAAAGGTATAATATATAATAATATATTTTTCAAATTTTGAAATAGCAAGCACATAGAACAATTTTCTGCAAAAAGAAACATTTTTATTTTCAAAAATGTATAATTTTTATAGAATAAATATTTACACTTAATTACCGCTACTACAAAAAATTATAAACACTTACTCTAAAAATAAGTATTTAAATTTAAAATAAAACTTATAGAAATAGACTGCAAGAAAAAAGTTTTTTCGCCCAATAGTATGGAAAATATCTATTTATCTTTTTTTGACCAAATTTGATAGGCTTAACACAAGTCACATTTGAAGCAAGATAATTTTATAGTCTATGTCTCCCTTATCAATCACTTTTGTGTCGGGGAATGTTCATAATATATACATATTACTAGCTATTTTTTTAAATTCTAGCAAAACACACATTATATAATATTAAATCCATTCTACAACTTTATACATTCAAAAGTCCTTCATCAAAACTTCTGTAATGAACACATTTAAATAATATTTTTCAATTTTTTTTTTTATTAGGACCTGTGCTAAAAAATTTTTCAGTTGAATCCTGTCCGGGGTGAACTGAGGTATTTTCCTCATAATTGCTCATTCCCTCTACGCAAATTTTGGGAACACTTTCTCTTTGTTACCATATTTATTATCTACCCTAAATTTATTATTGTAAAAGCTACAGATAACATCGAAGGATATTTTTAAAAAGTGAAGCATTTCTATTATACAAGAACAAAAAAAAAAGCCTTGGAAAAAAATCTTTACAATGCACTCTCTTATATGTGTTGAGTAAAATCCTCATTTTAGCATTTGTGTTTTCCCCTCCCCTTCCTCTCTAAAGATTACGTTATTTTCCATATCTTTGACTTTGTCAGCTGAGGGGTGCAAGAAAATAAAAATTATTTTTTGATTAAATTATTTTGTTTTTTAAAAATAAATGTCAAATTGAAAAAATTTGGGCCTGTGTTAATTTTATTAATTTTAAAATAGAGGGTGGTCAAGGCATGTTCAATAGTGCCCCCCCCCCACTCATTAAATTCACTTTTACAATTGATTACAAAAATAGTTTCAAGACATTTATCTTTTTTGTGACCAAGTGTTATTTATTTTTTAATTGCCAATAGTTCCATAGTGATTTAGATAGTCCTGTATTATCAATACTAAATTTTCACTATTTTAAAAATCAGATTACCAAAGGTAGGGCCCCAAAGTGTTTGATTGGTACACCCTGAGTGAACTGAGCCCGTGTTGGTTTTTTACGCCGATTTTACTAAACTAAGCTAATGTGGAAGAGAAGAGAAAGTTGCTCTTTGATGACATTTCTCTCACATTTGCATGGAGGGTGAATGGAAAACCTTTTAGGAATAATAACCTCATATCACCCAACTGGGATCAAAAAACCGATCCCCATCCTCGGCAAATCCTGTTTATTGCAAAGAGTAGTGCCTTAGATCATGCGGTTCCCAAAGCGGGTCCCATGATTATATTTATTAGTTAAATTTTACGCACATGATTTTAAATTAATGGATGAATTCTAAATTACAGTATTAAAATGTTATTTTTCATGCAGAAACGATAATAAATTCATAACAAACTAATTTTTTTTTAAAACCAATTCACAAAAACAGAACACTTATTTTTCTTTCGCCTGGTTGAGAGATTAAAGTAGTTTTTTTATTTTATTTGAATCTTTTTTTTACAGAAACGGCGTCCCTTGCAAACACATCGTATTCACAAATTCATAAATGAATGTAGTCGAATTAAATATTTTTCCTGAGAACAATGTTAGTCACAATGAAACCCTTTTGGCATCACTCCCCTTGAGTTTTCACAAGAGGTTTATCTTGTTCAACCTTACACTGATAGGTCGCAGCATACAGCACCACAACACTTTTTTAATTAAAAAAAAAAACTGTAACCACTTTATTTTGGTTTTAGAACAATATGTATGTTTAAAAGTGAAAGGATATTTATTCTCAAATCATATTTACTAGGCTTATGCTTTGTCTTTCAGTTTAAAAAACAACATTAAACCAAGAAAATACGATCATGTAAAAATCATTTAAACAAAGCTGCTTACAAATATCTAACTTTTAACTGGCTTTAAATTATACTAAATGATAGAAAAATGTGTTTATTGTAATACAATGAAAAACAGTGTTAGCTTAAGTCTTCCCACATTTCAATGACAAGCCCCAGTTTGTTTTTATGCAGTGTACTTTAAATTATTTTTTTAAACTTAAATTTGAATTAGCTGGGTAGTATATCTAATAAACATAAAACCACATGTAAGTGAATTGATCTTTACAGAGTACAAATCTGATTAAAATATGTATAGTAAGTTTTTCTTTAGTAATTTGGTGCAGAGATAATTGCCTAAAACAGACCACGCTCATCTCTCATGGTGATCAATCCCCTTAATTTTAATAGGGCTAGAATATTTTCTTAGAAAAAGCTTTTTTTTTTTAAATTATTCTTATTATTATTTACATTAACAAAATACAATTTGGTCAATCTTATTTGGTAAGCTTTATATTGTTAAACATGAATATAATTTTCTAAATATGTTTTTAAACACATTTTTTTAGAGAATGTTCTTAAACATATTTAAAAAAAATATAATGCTTATAATTATTTTATTTTAAAGTAACATTATTAAGGTTTTTATAGCCACTCTTAAACACACAAATGGAAAAAAAAATCAAGCTTTAGACAAAAGTGTTATACACTTTTATGGATAAGTTGAATGGTATGGTTACATTTAAAATGCTTTTCAGGATCTGGTTAGAACTCATTTGATGTATGCTGTGCGAGAAGAAGTGGTCGTCCTAAAGGAAAAGATAGCTGAGCTTATGGAGAGGACTAGCCAATTGGAGTATGAGAACAACATTTTTGAGAACTGGAGTGAACCAAGAAATACTAGACCAGTTGAATAGTTCTATTCTACTGGCAGGCCAGGCAGCCAGCAATGTCGCTCAGACCAGCCAGCAACGCTGCTCAGCCAGTCAGCAACGCTGCTCAGCCAGCCAGCAACGCTGCTCATGCCAGCCAGCAACTCTGGCAAAATGTAGTATTTGGTCATTTAGATCTCAGGATGACTGTTTTTCTTGCAACATTTACTGAAAAGCCATTACCTAATTGTATCCTCCTCACTTCCCTAAATTGTTAATTTTTTTTTGTCATATTTTCAATAAAGTGGGTTATAGATAGCCCCAAAAGCTCAACATTAATATATATACACACACACACACACACACACACACACACACTCTCTCTTTTAACAAGGTTCATTTTTTAATTCCTGCATTTTTTAAATATGTATGAAATTTAATAAAATTACATTGAAAAAATCACAGGTCAAAGAAAAATAATTGAAATAAATTCACAAAATTGATTAAAAACGTTCAAACTATTTTGTGATACACCACTAATTGACTTAATTTATTAATTAACTACTACCTCCAGTTGATTTTTTGATGACCATAGTTAATATAAAAAAAACTTATTTCTTCATAAAAGTCTGCAAACATTTAACATATACAATTATTTAGGATCACTTTATATCAAGAGTATGTATTAACTACATTATCACTTGAACTAACATCAAACAATTTTCATTGAGTTTATATCAAAATAATTTATTTATCCTTTTTTTTTAATGTTATTTAATTGATGATGTCACAAAATTAATATGTTTAAATACTTATTAAATGACAATTTTATAAGGCATACATTTACAGTTTGAAAATTAAATTACGGATTTTCAAAAGAAAAACCCCCGTTCTTTAATTAATTTATTTCTCTTATAAATTGTTAGGATAATTTAAAATTTGTTTGATAAACTTGGCACAGTAGAATTAACTTCTTACCCAAAACTTTAAAATGATTAAACTTGGAAGTTTAAGCTATCTATGTAAGATAATTCTAGTTCAAGTTCACTGAAACTTGCAAATCAAAGTCAAAATTGATGTCTAAGATAAGTTTTTTGTGGTTTTCACATAACACTACTTTTACTTTTTAAGTTATTCACTTAACTCATGTAGATATATATAAGACTGTGAAGAAAAAATCCAAAGACTATTACATTATATATATGCTGACATATCAATCCACCATGCTTAGATAATACATATGTTAGCTGTGGCTAAAATAGTTTAATGGCTCTTCTATAAATGATAGTTTTGAAACATGTCATATTTAGTGAGCTATTTAAAAATCCGTTCATAACATATCATATTTTTTTTCCTTCAAAATGTTTCGAAGATGCTAAAGTTTTTTTGTGTTTGTCAGAGTCAAAGCAAAGGAGATTTGATCATATACTTCGTCATTCATTTTTGAAGCAATGATCAACCCTACAAAAACATTCTTTAAAAGTAATAAATGTAGATTTTCTCCCATTGTCAATGATTACTATACATTGTAACCCAAAGTTTTTAAATGCTTCTAGTGCATCTATGTTGATTGCAGCTTTTACGGGTAAAAACTACACACACATTTGGGAAGCTATTACTATTGTCAAATCTTTTTAAATCTATATGAAGGATTTAGGAGTTGGCTAAAATAATCACTAAAACAAATCCAACTAGAAACTGCTACTGCGTACATGCTGAAATAATACTTCCAACTAGTTTGTCTTAACGATTTTCACATGACCTTAGTCAAGTTACCAAAATTTTTGTCCATTAGTCCATTAAAACTTTCAAACATTTTTAAACTGTTTTAACCACCAATAATATCTCACTTCACTAGTGCTACAAGTCAAAACACTCCTTTTTCGAGAAATTAGACTTAAAAGCTCTAAATTTAAAAAAAAAATTTTTTTAAGAAATATTGTAAAAAAAATAGTTATTCTATGATAATAGTATCCTACCATTTTAATGGAATATTTTGATAACTATAGATGTAGCTTTATTGAGCTGAATTGGTTGAAAATATCACTGATTTACTTAAGGTTTTAGTGCTTTTCAAAGCCAGAATTCACTTTTTAGATTTTATTTTTAGTCTATAAAAGCCATATGAAATATCTTTCCAGCTATTAAATGGTAAATTTTTGGAGTTGTGAAACTATTGAACTGAGCCATTGAAATGGACTGGAGCATTACGAATAATCCAATATAATAGCACATTGTTAATCCAATGTGCTCTAATTTAAATAACTTTGGCTCCTGTGATCAGGTAAAGCAAATAAGTGGAAATACCTTTTGAATTTTATATAAAAAAAAAATCTAATTTATAAACTCTTAGGGTAGCGCTCAGGAGGAGGCAGAAGACTGTATTTCCTCTTTCTATTGTTAAACAAAAATGAAAGTAATGTTTGCCATGTAAATTATATTTACTCTTTAATTGAACTACATTGATTGGTTACCCTGAGCTGTGAAATCCATCTCACTATTTTGGCAATTTGGCAGGGGTGATTTAGTAAACAATACATGTGGAGCTTATATGTTGCAAATTTTACCATGGGTGCTTTAACTTTGTGCGGTTGAATAATCTTATTGGCTTAAGTATGTACTACAATCATTCCCTCGTTTGTCTTGCTAACATTACTCCCATTACCAATTATGATTCATTTGTAGTATTACTTTTTAAAAGTCTAGTATTCTTAAAATTAGATCTCTGCTAAGTTTTTGTTTTAATTCAATAAATGCCGAGATGGCTTCTTTGACCAACTTAAGGCAAAGCTTTAAAA
>JBCFYV010000658.1:0-10000 GCA_039000515.1 Timema cristinae
TATATATATATATATAGTTCACGTCGGAGCCACACGAACTGAATGTCAAGATCGTCTCAAATGGTTTCCCACTCTTTCTCCACGCAAATTCTGGCACCGTTCTTCTCAATCCTACCGTCCTTCTACTCAAGTAGTGCAAACTAAATACGAATGTCCCTGACGCCGAGTAAAACATATATCAGTGGTTCGAAACTACCCTTAATCACACACACACACACACACACACACACAACACTTGTATAAATCAATCTGCCCTCCATTGTTTTCATCTTGTGAACATCGGGTGGTTACGAACGCCATCTTGCGGTATATCTACATAACAAAGCGCCGGTAACCGACTGTCTGGTAACTAGTGTTAAATAAACCATTTTTTATGTGATTCTTCGGTGCACTCCAAACTGGATCGGACACTTACTTAGGAGGAACTGTCTTCTGCACGACGTCATAGACGGCCAGGTCGAGGGAAAGAGGAGCTTAGGAAGGAGGAGGACTCAAATATTGAATGACTTGAAGGACAGAAGACAATTCTGGGAGCTGAAGGAGGCAGAGGACAGGTCACATTGACAATCTAAGTTTCACTGACAAAAGAAATGTACCTGTATTAATTATAAACAATATTGTAACAATCTTTTTTATTAAGTTCTCCAACGCTGTTCGTCACATGAGCACGCCATTCGTTCACAGAGCACACAAGTTTTACAACAACAATTAAAATGTTTGAAAGAATTCATTGTTGAAGGGTGGATTTGACTACATTCATTGTAAAACACGCTCTTTACCCGGACAGAAAGCACGTCATCTTCAACTCCTGAGCGAGTGTAACTGGCGGATCCACTGGTGACCTTACACGTGACCTCCTGGGTCAGGTGTGACCTCGCGGGATCATCAGCCTCTGACGGACAGACGCGGAGGATTGCTACCCGGGAGGTGGGGTCAACATGGATCGTTGGTCATTTGTCTCGTACTTTATAATACAGATATAATACATTTCTAACCTTCTAAATCCCCGTTCCCCCCTACCAACCCTCATACACAAGTGACAAGTGGTATCTCTGGAATGACAGATAAAAAGGGCTTACATTAATTTATTATTTACCATAGTGAGGTTTCAAAAGTACTAAGAATCTAAGCAAAGACTTAGAAAATATAAATAAATACTCTTGCACTATCACAACACACAAATTCTAATATTATATTATAATTTAAAAATATAATTTCTGCATTAGTAGACTGTAGAACATGTTACTACAGATACAATATTATCATGGACACAATAATAACAGAGTATATAGGCCTAGTATAGCTCGCCTTGATTTCTGCTGAGCGAACTGGTCGATGCCAGACAAATCCCTTATATCCAATAAGTGACCTTCAATTAAGATGATTGTCAGTGAATCACACACACTGTAACGTTGCTTGAGATCAACGTTACAAGCAAGAAGCAAATATGAGTTAAATAACACCAAGTCTACAACCACGAAGAGTGGACCTAACAAGACTCACCAAAAAACTGCCCCGTTTCTCGGTCTCCGTGTGTGAAGTCTCATCAACAAACATCCCGGCCCGTGTACATTGTTCTCGCCCCGAGTGAAAAAGCGTAACTGATAGACTGTGGAGGTGTGGCGTGGTGAGCGTGGCATTTCTCACGTTGCCCCATGGGAAGTGGTCAGACTGTGATCACGTGGTGTTCCCGACGTCTCTCCAATGACCTATTTGTTCTTTACCACCAATCCCGCTGTTTCATGTGAATGTTCTACTATGTTCTTTTGGCTTCCCCTATGTTCCCCTCCTCTCAGAGAAAAAATTGCTTATAATCTGATGTCGTTTGCCTTAAGCGGCACTTCTTGGTTTGCCCGTGTCTTGGACACACATCACGGGATGGGATTATTCCCAAAGGTATAAATTCAAATTTCGGCCGTACTACTCAAAATTTACTGTTTGGAAAATATTTAAAGAATATTTTAAATAGACTATAGGTTAGGTCTAAATTCTCTTTTTGGCCAGTACATTCTAAATTTCCTTTCGACTTTCATCTGTCATTTTCTGTAATATTGTAAGAATGGCTAAGTACGTAGATTAATATGACGTAATGCTATATATAATTTGTTAAATATATTGCCAGGGTTTTGCCCTTCCGGCTTGTTGTCCCGTGATTGAAACTATGAGGGACCTTTTATATTTTTCTTTAACTTACCTTTGCAAGGCGAAATGCCTGGATTAATTTGGGCTAAGAATAATATAAGTATATTACTTTCTTTTTGGGTTGGCATTTAAGTAATACGCCAATGTTTTGTAACTATGAAGCGCGCACTGCGGGTTGCCGCTGAGGCCTGTTAAGGGGCTGTAAGCTACGTAGTGAATGTAATTGTTAGGATAAGGTTGCTATGGATACAGCGCCTCAGTATAGTTATGGGCATAACCCCTTTACCTCTTTTTTTGTTTATGTAATGGCTACATTGTGAATGTAATTGTTAGGATAAGGTTAGTAAGACGGAATCTCAACTTTCAGGACGGAAGTGACGTCATAGCTCCCCCTCACCCCTTTCCTCCCTCGTGGTTGTCTCGCGTGTTCCAGGGATTCCCCCCTCCCCCCCCTGATGATCCAGAGGGACATTGGGAGGGTGAAGGGGAGAGAGTGTAGGAGATGTGTGGGGATGATTCGTCGGGGGAGACGGTGGTCGCGGAGGGACGGGTTGTATGATTGGTTCAGGAAGTCCTCCCTCCCCTCACCCCTTTACCTCCCGTCTCGCGTGTTCCCCGCGGCGTAGATTCGCGGGTGCGTAGAGAAGGGAGAAATGTCTCTCTCTTTCTATCTCTCTCTCCTCTTTCTCTCCTCCCCTCTTTCCATCTCTCTCTCTTTCCTTCGAACAGTTTTTTAGACTATGCTGAAAAAAATACATATCTAAAATGATCTTTTCTATCTCTCTGTCTCTCTCTCTCTCTCTCTCTTCTCCCCTCTTTCTATCTCTCCGTCTCTCCCTCTCTCTCAGAGTAGGGGATGACGGGTATAGCCCTCCTTTCCTCGAACAGCCTGGAAAAAATACATATCTAAAATGATATTTTCCTGCTCCGAATGAAACATACATAGCCTCTTAGCTTTTATTTCTATGATCAAGGACTTAAATAAATAGTACAACTTTTTTATTTAGCGAGTATATTCTTAAGATTATGATGATACATACATACATACATATAAATTCTCTTTCCCTCATAGTCTTTCACTTGATGCATACAAAAAATATCTTTCTCTAAAGTCTTGTCTAAACATGTTAGAATACTTCGACGCTTGAACAGTTCGTACTCGTCTTCAGCCAGATTATTACGATACATACAAAAAATATCTTTCTCTAAAGTCTTGTCTAAACATGTTAGAACACTTCATCCTCGTCTTCACCTGGATTATTATGATACATACAAAAAATATCTTTCTCTAAACATGTTAGAACACTTCACCACTTGAACAGTTCGTACTCGCCTTCACACAGTTTATTATGATGCATACAAAAAATATCTTTCTCTAAACATGTTAGAACACTTCACCACTTGAACAGTTCGTACTTGCCTTCACCTAGATATAACAGTCCTCTCTGTGAAGCGTTAAAGCGACTCCTGTAGCGCGCCCCAAAGTTTTTACCAGGCAGATGTACTTTGCCTACATAGTCTAGCGTTATGATGTTCGGCTCATCCTCATCCTCGCTGATCTCTTCGTCTCCTTCTAGGCGGCGAACGTTGTACGTACGAAACTTTTCAAGTTCAGAGATGTGCTTGACACGATCGAGTTCCTCACGCTCGATTCGGTCCAACTCGACGCACAAAGCGTTTTCCTCCTCTGCCCAAGCTGTAGTACCGGGCTGACTCGATTCCGGCTCATCCTCGTGGGAAGCTGTAGAACCGCGTTCGATGGACCGACTCGATTCCCGGAGAATTAGCGGGTCGTCTCCTTCCTTAAGATTGTAGACCGGACAAGCGGTAGAACAGCGTTCGACAGACTGACTCGATTCCCACATTCCGGGATTATGGCATCCGAGCCAGTGCACGGAAGAATCACAGCACTCGCTGTAACCTTTGTCAACACTCGCGATATGATATTCTAAACCACCGTTCGAAATCTTAATATCGCTCATGTCCTCCAGACGGTAACCCAACCGGCTAAACATGTTGAATGAGATACGTCTCCCCGCCTCGCGCCCGCTTTATACGCTCGGAATGGAGGAGGGGAACGCGCCCTCCCCTCCTTCTACACTATATCCTTCGCCTCGATCCATGAATTGTGAGACGAGTCGAACCCTAACCATTTGACGTATACTCTATTTCCAGAACGTCTGATTATCTTCTCTATGAGGTAAACATCCGGATACGAGGTCTTTCTAAGCTCCTTACCGTAGAAACCTCCCGTGATAGGATTACCTTTCATATCTTCGAGTAGGAAGGTCCTGGGATTAGTCTCGACGACGTTACGTATTTTAAACAGTTCGGTCGACCAGTTCGCAGTATAACCCTTTTCAAAAACGTCCTTATACTTGCTGATACGAACTATATCACCTACTTTAAAAATGTTCGGCGTGGAATCTGACATCTTGAAACGTTTATAGACGGTATGTAAAAGTCTATCATCCTTGACGTCTATAGGCCTCATCTTTATGGTCGAGTGTACTGTACGATTGTATTCGTCCAGTAAGGAATCGATCATATCGATCCATCGATATGAACCTTTAGCCGTGAACCTCCTCCACATCATGTTCTTGAGAGTACGATTAAATCGTTCCACGACGCTAGCCTTGACGTTGCTGTATGTAGAATAATGATTGATTCTCTTTCTCTTCATGAGCGTTTTGAATTCAGGGTTGTAAAACTCTGTACCATTATCCGTTTGGAGATGACGTACGCGAGGTAAACCCACCTTGTTGAGGAGGAGAGCCATTGCGGCGCTGACGTTCTTACCCGTCTTAGTCTTGACGGGTGCGGCCCAAGCCTTCTTGGAATACACGTCGATGACGGTGAGAAGGTACTTGAAGCCCTTATTCGATCCAGAGTAAGGTATCATCTCCACTAGATCGGCCTGAAGGAGCTCGTTCAAGCCTCGTACGCTAACGTGTCTTCGAGGAAATCGTCGTCTTGCCGGACGATGAAGTTCACGTGCAATCTCCCACTTGACGCCAGACATGATTATGATAAAGTACAGAAGAGATGAACGTCTTTATACGATGATTCCCGCCTCGCGTAATTCCTCAATGATAGAAACGATCTCGTTATGGTGAGCGGAATGACCGGCCTCGGTAGATGCGCGCAAGAGTCGTAATCGATCTACCAATTCGTTAGGATCGTCCCAATAGGTATAATCGACCCCTCGTCCTGACTCCATCTTGTATAAACCCTCACCCTCAAGTTCCTCCTCAAACATAGGTTTGATGATTAACGAATACTTCGATCCGGCTCGCATCTTGATACGAGCGTATGGTTCGTTTCTCAACCGATGCGCGTTCGTTTCTTCAAGCATAGACTTGTATACTTTCAGATCCTCCTTAGTATAATGGGTAGGTGCTCTTCTGAAAAGTAATTCTAATAGCCCTCGAGTATACGGTACCGTCTTATTGTTAAGAAGTATTGTACCGTTCTCCCGTTGAATACGATACGGCTATCTCCGAGCTTGGTAGAGTCACCTTCATGACGGACTCCGTAGGTCTTATCGGAATGTGCGTGAGATGAATAAAGATAAGTATCCAATAGATGGTTGTTTTCCAATGTCTCAGGTAAGGCTTCCGTCTCCTCAGGTTCCGCGAGCGCCTTCACCATCTTGTTTAGAGGATCCGTGATAGGTTTGAACGTTTCATTCGCGACGTGCTCAGACTCGTGTCGTGCATCACGTAGTTGTTTATACTTTCGTTTAATAATCTTACTAGCTTTTATGATATCCTCCGCAACCTTCGTCGTCATGATGTAAGGTGTGAATGTCTCTCACCGTGAAGATACGGTTCATTATATCTAAACGTAAGTAAAACCTAATTCTACGTGTAAAATCTGAGACGTTGTCGGGCGTTTTTCTATCATGAAAGATATAGAGTCATCTTTGGACACCTCAAAAGGCGGATCGTCGATAATTTTAAGATTCAACAAGCAAATAATATCTTTCAAGTTCATGACCATCGTTGAAACGATGCCCGCCCTCTTGAACTTATAACCACGTTCACCCGTTAGAGTCAATTCGAAATGTCTCGCATCCTTCCGCATAGGTTTCGAATCCAAGTAGATGTAGATGAAACTACGATTAACCGTAGAGTCTACATAAGCTTTAGACGCAGCGTCTGAAGGTAATGGGGCATACCTATGTTTCGCAAAACTACACCGTCTGCATCGTAAAGCTTGTTGTCATCCGCTCCTCTTAAGCGTAGTACACCTCCGGCTATAAAATCGTTGTAAATGCCTCGTTGTATCTCGAAAGTTTCCTCTAGGCTTAGCAGCTTTGAACTTAAAGCGTCAAGCCTCGTTCTATTTTCGTCGAGACGCTCTTGAGCCAGTTTCCACACCTCCTCCATCCCTTGACGAGCGCTCTTCTCAAAGTTAACGTATTTTATTCGATCCTTCTCCAAATCCTCAATCAGCGATTCCATCTGTCCTTTGATGAGGTCCTTGGCAGTGTTGAGAGCGACTATCTGCTCGTTACTATGCCTTGCATCCATCCTATCGACGTAAGACTTGTTACAGACATCCTTAGATGTGACGGGCGACTCGACGTTGACGATCCTTTTCGATCTAGCGTCGTAATACCCTTGAGAGTTTAGAGTTAGATTTCCCTCCGGCTCGATGAGAGATCTATATTTGTAGAGGCTATGACCGAATTTAGATATGGACGACATGATGTCTTACCGTGTACTGAATATACGTTCTTGTTAATCGTGCAAGATAAAGGTATCGAACCCGTAGCGATATCGTCCTTTATCGAACTCATGATCTTTGCTCACCACCAGAAAATCGTACTTGTTTTCTTTCCAACACAGTGAGCATACCTCCTTAAATTTTTGGAAAGTCATATCTGTGTTTACGTGATCGTCGTAGACGTGTCTCAGGTTCGTATCGTCCATCCTGAATAGGATGAGAAGATTAGCGTTATCTCTCAACATCTGTTTCGGGATGCGCGAGTACGTCTGACAGAGATAGAAACAGTCTATAGACTTATGTCTACCCATACTGAAATAAGCCTGTATATTAAACTGTTTATCGCAAGCGACGTCGTCGAAAATGAATACAGAGTCGGGTTCAGCCTCGGACGGTGGAATAATTTCCGCGTTGTCGGAATAAGGGAAATAGCCCATACCTTCAATGAGTGAGAGGACCTTCGATAAACGTTGATACTTGGGCTGGTACAGCGATTTAGAGTAAACGTACACGTTCTTGAAGCGTAGGCCGTTAGGTTCCTCCAACAGACTGATCATGGTGTTGGTTTTACCGCAATTCGAAGGCCCGCAGATGATGCAGCGGATAGTATCGGGTAACAACGTACCGTGTCTCTGAGGTAAAGCTCTACCCTCATCGTGATCGTTGTTGTGAACAGTTAAAGAATCTGTCTGTTTCTCGAGCCGCATGTCGACTACTACTTCATCTATATAATGTGCACACCTATATAAATGCTAATCAGTACGTGTCATGAGACGAAGAAGAGGGGGAGGATTGTTGGATAAGATAATCAATAATCTACCGTTTGAAGCGCATATACCTGGATACCAGTACTGCGGGCCGGGGACAAAGTTGGAAAAACGATTGAAACGAGGTGATCCTGGAATAAACGAGTTAGATCGACACTGTAAAGAGCACGATATCGCATACTCCAAGGTGAAAGATCTTGCAGGTCGTCATACTGCAGATCGTGAACTTATCGAGAAATCGTGGAAAAGATTACTCGCGCCTGACTCAAAGTTGGGTGAGAAAGCCGCCGCGTGGGCAGTCACCAACGCGATGAAAGCTAAAGTCAAGATGGGTTCAGGTCTAAAGAGGAAGAAGAAGACTCAACGGCGTCAACGGCGTCCTACTACTACTACTACTACTAGACGCCGTAAGAAGAAGGGCGGAATTCTACCTATACTACCTCTGATCGCTGCGCTTGGAGCCGTCGCTGGAGGAGCTGCAGGAATCACGAAGGCGGTACAAAGTGCTAAGGCCAATACGAAACAATTGAACGAGGCTCAGAGACATAATCGTACGCTCGAAGCTATTGCCATGGGAAAGGCATGTATCTACGACCTTACCCGAAAATTAAATGACTACCTAAACGTGCCCTTACCGAAACGGATCTGCGCAAGTACGCCGCCGAGTTAAAAATCCCCTTCTTTAGAGGAGTATTTGCAAGAGATGCTTTACCTAGCGGTACTCCTTGGAGGATGGAGAACGCCATCATCAATCTTGACGATGATAGCGGTAAGGGTACGCATTGGGTGGCGTATAAGAAAAACGGCGAACGAGCCGATTATTTCGATAGTTTCGGTGATCTAAGACCACCGCTCGAACTTGTTCGTTATCTCGGAGGAATACCCATCACCTATAATCATACTCGGTATCAAGAGTACGGTACCGTTTTATGCGGTCATCTTTGTTTAGCCTTCCTTAAATACTCGCGCTGACGTTCGAACTTAGTAAATATGTCTATGACGCTTACACTGACAGGTCAGAGTTCGAATCTGACAGAGAACTACTTCCCTCATATCCTGCTCGGAGAAGAGAATCGTGAAGAAGAATGGTTCATCGGACTGATCAATCTGGCCACGTTCAATTCCATACCGAACATTGACGAGCGTAATAATAAATTTTATTGTGATGGTAAAGAATATACAGTGCCTCCGGGCACCTATGAACTTGAGGCGTTGGATCGATTCTTGCGAAGGGAAGTCCCGAGTAACGTAAAGCTCTCGATTATCGGTGATCCTAGCACTTTAAAGAGCTATATCACTTGCAATAAACCTATCGACTTTACCCGACCTGGCACGTTTGCATCCTTGCTAGGGTTCGACTCGGTCATACTTCCTGCAGGGAAGACGCACATATCTACCAATACTGTGAATATTCTTCATGTGAATGTGATCCGCGTAGAATGCAGTCTCGCTAGCGGAGCTTACGTCAACGGAGAACCGAGTCATACCTTGCACGAGTTCAGCATGACCGTCCCGCCAGGCTATAAGATAGTGGAAGCGCCTAACAATATCATTTACCTTCCGGTAACGAAGCGAGTAATAGAGTCTATCGCGGTACGACTTGTTGACGAACGAGGTGATATCATCAACTTTAGGGACGAGACGATATCACTACGTCTGCATCTGAAACGAGTCGCTGGGGATGGGACTCGTACTAGATAAAACAAGACGGCGAAGTCTTCCTCGAAACATTGAGAGAAGGACAGTGAAAGTGTTAACACCTGCCAATAAACTCTATTTAAGACGTCTAGGTTACTCGTTACGAAAATAATGGATGACACCGCGGATATTCTGAACATTGGAGAGTCTGCCGCTTTCGATACGGCCTTGAGCAGTTTCCAGTATCATTCCTACGCCTCGTATATTCCCGGTCCATTAGCTAACGGGAACGAGCTTAGGATATCTATCCAACAAGAAGGGTTATGCACACTACCGCACCGCTCTCTGCTGCATATCAAAGGACGACTACTTTTGAATACGGGAGAACCTGGAAGCACTTCGAGGATTGTTAATAACGGAATACTGCATCTATTCTCAAGAATCGCCTATGAGATCAACGGCGTAGAGATTGATCAATCGAGAGATGTGGGTATTTCGACTCAGCTTAAAAACTATCTATCTATAAGGAATGGTTGGCAGACTCATCTTTCAAACGCCGGTTGGAGACTTGAAGGAGTTCACGTACACGCTGAAACAGGCATCTTTGACGTATGCATCCCTTTACGTCTCATACTAGGATTCGTCGAAGATTATTCTCGAATACTGATCAATGCGAAACAAGAGCTGGTGCTAGTTCGTTCGACCGGCGACAATAACGCTTT
>JBCFYV010000658.1:15000-72275 GCA_039000515.1 Timema cristinae
CTGGCTATAAGGTTACCAGCCCCAAATTTACCTTCCCACCTGGTAGTTATTTTTATCGTACGGTAGGCCCTCTTGTTAGATATAAGACGGCCGAATGCGGCGTTGTTCATCAATTTGAAAAACATGTTTTCAAACTGATTGCTCGCTTTACTCCTCATTTCCGCGTTCAGCTTAATATACGGAGCCATCCAGGGAGATTGTTTGAAACTGAGAACACGGTGGACTCTCGTCAGTTTCAACCCATTCACTAAACATAACTTTAGATGACGATAGTGAATGACGTACCTAGTTTTATCAGCTAGAGTCGTTAACAATTTCTCGTGTTTCCCTACGGGTGGAATCCCTTTCTCAGGACAGAAGGGCAAGTCAGAATGAGCGTCATGTACATTTTGTGGGTATTCAAGATCTACCTGCAAGATATAACCTGTATCCGCATCGTCCTCCACGTTTAGCACATCCAAGCGTTCAATTTCATCATCTTCAAGCCATCTGAACCCTCCATAGGGTAATGAGCTCAACATGCTAAATGAATAGAGTCCATTCACGTCTAGATAAACGAGGTAAGACTCTGGTTTGGAACGGTCAAATGAACTCATATAACGATTATTAGCTACAGAATGACGATTAGCTACGAAACATATCCCTCCTCGAATAGCTCCCTCAATGAATTGATGCATATCTACGTCATCTATTAATTCGAGCCGTACCTGGGTTATTCTCAATAGAGCTTGGTACGCTAGACTGGGGGCCGTAAGAGACCATCCGGGATCGAGCCTATACGTTTTCATACAAAGATCACGAAAGTTCTCAAAGACGTCAGCTAGTAGTGTTACGTCAGTATGAAGGTAGAGGTTCGAGTAATCCCAAAGATTCTTGCATTCGAATAGCCGCCAAACCTCGTGAGCGTGACTATAGTCCTCCTGAGATATATGAGTATCCGTGAGCGCGTTATAAAATTTATCTTTGCTCGGTAACTGAGTCTCGTTCAGTCGCTCAAATGAATCTATATAGTCATAGGGGAACACCCCTTTACGAGCGACTAGTTTGAAACGTTCATCATCAGGATGATACTTACGAGTGATTTTAAGTTGCTCAGGTTCGAGGTAAGATACGCATTTCTCTAGGGAGGTACACAGAAAGCTGAAACTATCTATAATTTTAATTGTGATCCCTCTAAATCCGTGCTGAATATATTTCATGATTACTTTGAATCTACCCATCGTCTCGCCAATAACCTTAACTTTCCCTGGATTGACAATAACGCTCTCCCCTGTGAACGGATCAGTTTCTCTACGTTCAACGAGTGATTCGAGAAGGAAATAATTATCATAGCATCGTGCATTATGAATGACCACGCTCAGATGACTAGGGTTCTTGTAATTAATATTACACCCTGCATGACTGCTACCACGGTAAAGTCCCGTCAAGTGACAATGATCCATAACGCGGATATCATCATTCGCGTAGGGTTTTTCACAAATATGACAATGTGTAGCCGTATTGTGAGCATCTCTTTGAGCAGGTGTTAGCGACGTCATTGGAACTACAGTACTATAATAATCTAGTACACGCTTTGCTGTATCTACGAGAGCTTCAACAAATTGATCTGTACAATCTTTTCCCGTGAAGTGACGGTACTCCGAGAGATTATCATTAAAAATGCATTTAGTGTACATGCCTACAGAATAGGCTACATGACTCTGTACATTCTCAGTATAAGAAAATTTCGTGTCAGGATCACACGTTTCTATAGGTACGAGTAAACTCTCCAAGTCAGCGTACACAATAAATCCTGTTTTCTCCTGTTGTTTATACTGTGAGAACGCCAGGAATTTATTTTCCCCTTGAGGGAATGTACTCCTTACCGCTCCAAATTTTTTACACGTTTCTTTATGTTTTACAAGTTTATTTTCAGTCAGAAAAGAGCTCAAACAACGGTCACAAAAATACCTACGTCTTCTGTCAGACGTTGGTGTTAGTTGAGGGTTTATTAATCGTGACAGATTTTTGATTGCACTGAAATGATAATTTTCCGTCCCATGTACTTTTATCATGAATAAATGAACATGTCTAGCACACTCTTTAGCGCTGACATGAACGGGAACGATCACTATTTTTTTAGAGTTGTCCGCAGTGTCCACATAAGAATCACTGCCTTCGTGTTTTGCAGTGTACACATTAACAGATATATCGTTAAGCCTTTCGAAGCGTTCAATATATCTCATTTCGAACGGAAGCGGAATCCCATCTAGATTCAACACGTCACGAAAATTAGGATAAGACGATAAACGCTGAGCTCTCCCTGCCGGCTCAAAGAGGCACGCCAATACGGATACCGGGAAGCAAAGTCCTTCTTCAGCTTGAACATTTATCAACGCTCTACGTCTGGCAATAGTTTCAGGGATTCGAACGTGGACACCGATCGTGAAAGCCGAGTTTTTCGAGAAATTTACTCTCATTTCCAACGTACCGTTGTACATCCACCCTGAGTCTCTAGAAACAAAGCCCTCAATCTGAGCAAGGAGTGGGAAGACAACGTTATTCTCATATTTCTCCTCTAAGTTTAGTATGTTAAAAACATTGTATAGAGAAGAATTGAAATAACCCTTTTCAATTCTATCATCAGTAGGATGCTTAAACTCGCAAATGAGGCTACAATTTACCTTTATAGGGCCGTTCGCGTTTGATTCTTTTTCTACAGTTTTTACATAAATATCTCCGCACGCAACGAGAAACTGTACAACATCCTTGTAGGGTAACTCGTTACTGATTGAGTATGTCTTTATACGTCGAGCGTATGCTTGTTCAATAAGTTTAATAGATAGTCCTAGCGGCTCCAGGTAAAGCCTAAACTGAGTAAATCCTGTACCTAAGTTTCGTGATAAGGTCAAAAGTCTTTGGATCTGTACGTCTATATTGTCATGGTCTGATATCAGTAGACTCGAGGTCTTAATCTGGCCAGGTATATGTTCAATGTATGCGTAATACAACTTACCCTTACTAAGTGCAACGTCATGTTTTAAGTATCTAATTAAGAGTTGTTCATTTGTGTCTAGATCTGTGAGAGTGTACACCCTATTCCCATTAGTTTGCTGAGATATAATTATAGGGGGTGATAAACGCAAACGTTTTGCCGGTGGTTCTGTCATTTTCGGGTGCACTATGCTCTAAAAAGGCCCTACTCTCCCCTCAGTATTATCTTCTTCATTTCGGGTCAACTTGCTCTATGATCTCTTCGAGCGGCTCTGAGACAGCTATAAAAACAAAACAGGGACGTCTAGTCAGCTGTTCATGAAGCCATGATATACAAACATTGAAGCTAATGCATGTTTAATTCAGGTCTGAATCGTCTGTGTGTAGAGGAAGTGAGCCTGCATTTACGTAGAGTAAGAGTGAGAAGGATCAAGGTTCGAATCTAGGTCGCGTGTACTGGGGTGTGATTTTCTCAAAAAAAGGTTTACGATTCTACTTCATGCAAAAGCGAGTACACTTCTTATATCTAAAAATATTAGCGTATAACTCGAACGGGTAGTAAGACGTGATGCTAGGAACTGAATACCTCTAATTAGATTAACTAAAATCATATTAAATGTATGACTCGAAAATACATTCGATTGTCCTGATGTAGACAGTAAGATTAGGGTTCGAAGTAAAGTTTGTTAGAGGATTATACATTAGAACTTAACTCTCTACCGTACGCAATTTATATATAACACTTTAGCACAACTTAATGCTAAAAACTTTTAAGGTAATCTTTCAAATTTGCTTTCTACTTGCAGCAACGCCTGTGAAACTCTATTCCTACTACTTGTATGGCTTGAATGCTTATCACAATATCTAAGCTTAAAGGCGATCTCAAGTTTTTGTCTTGTTTCGTCACAAAACAATTGAATACTTACATTTACTATTATTGTTTTTATCATATGGGTTATTTAAAGCTAACATTGATAATGTTTTAGCATCATCATTCAGCATGACTGAGATTTGAACGAATCAATGAGGAAGCGTAGACTATTATGTATTATCTTACCACCCGTTCGGTTTATATGCTAATGTGTAATGGTGAGATGAAATGAAGGACCTACAGTTTAACGTGGAATCCGAACCATGGCGGAGGCCTGGCATTCGCAAGATAACCTGAAGGAAGGGTTTTTTTTTTTGAGAAAATATGCGTTCGTAGAAATTAGAGGAAAAGAATCCACATTTGCACAGAGTTGGAAAAAAAATACATCTTTCGATTAATGACAAGATGAAATGAAGGACCTACAGTTTAACGTGGGATCCGAACCACGGTGGTGGTCTGACAATCACAAGATAACCTGAAGGAAGGGTTTTTTTTGAGAAAAAAGAACCCCACATTTGCGTAGAGTCGGAAAAAAACATCTTTCGATTAATGACAAGATGAAATGAAGGATTCCCCAGTTTAACGTGGGATCCGAACCACGGTGGAGGTCTGACAATCACAAGATAACCTGAAGGAAGGGTTTTTTGAGAAAAAGAACCCCCATTTGCGTAGAGTTGGAAAAAAATACATCTTTCGATTAATGGCAAGATGAAATGAAGGACCTACAGTTTAACGTGGGATCCGAACCACGGTGGTGGTCTGACAATCACAAGATAACCTGAAGGAAGGGTTTTTTTGAGAAAAAAGAACCCCACATTTGCGTAGAGTCGGAAAAAATACATCTTTCGATTAATGACAAGATGAAATGAAGGATTCCCCAGTTTAACGTGGGATCCGAACCACGGTGGAGGTCTGACAATCACAAGATAACCTGAAGGAAGGTTTTTTGAGAAAAAAGAACCCACATTTGCGTAGAGGGAGAGTTGAAAAAACCCCCATACACTGTACAAACATATTTCGATTGATTAGATTGTAATAAACATACCTTCGAAGTTTATCAGCGCCGTCTTGCTGTTTTTGGAAATTCCCTGGTAGACCAAGAGCAGATCTGCTTTGGAGAGCTCCTTCAGCTGATCGTCGGTAAGCAGGGAAAATCGGGCCGGTAACCATACGTTATATTTGTTCTCCAACAAGGTGAGAACTCTGCGTCCATATCTTGTTGTCACGCCTTTTATATTAGTGATATAATAACCATGACCTATCTCTAAATCTGTCAGCTTCCTTGATACTATTTCACTCGAACCGATTGCTGACAAAAGCGCGGCTGAATATTCACTAGACATTTTGATGATGTTGTTTAGAATATAAAGATTTAAAAGATAATGGATTCTACTTAAAGGGGTAACTCAATATATAGAAATAAACTACTCCCCCTCTTCAGGAGGCGGCGCGAAAAAAGAGTTTGACTCCGCCCTCTTTACAGCGTGAGAAGTCTCCCCTCTTGTAAAATTCTCACAGACCATTTCCTTCCAAAATGAATCTGAGACCCACGCAGATGTTAACTTCCTGAGTTAAAGCACTCTCACGGTTAGGGGAGCTGAGCCACCCCAACTAATTCACCGGAAAACATTTTTCAAGTGTCGCCAGCCGAGTAGGGAAAGAGCAAGTGAGGGCTAAGCTGGCAGGAAAACATTCTTCATTTGTCACCACCGGAAAGAAGGAGCTTTTTCTCAACTCGAGTTTAGAGAAGTCAGGATTAAAGGTTAACCCTTTTTAGTTCGTGGGAAACTTATAACGAGGTTCTTTTTCTCAACCAATCGTGTAAGCCTTTTCTCTAATGTCACACCTCCTTCTCCTACATCCCGCGAATCTACGCCGCGGGGAACACGCGAGACGGGAGGTAAAGGGGTGAGGGGAGGGAGGACTTCCTGAACCAATCATACAACCCGTCCCTCCGCGACCACCGTCTCCCCCGACGAATCATCCCCACACATCTCCTACACTCTCTCCCCTTCACCCTCCCAATGTCCCTCTGGATCATCAGGGGGGGGGAGGGGGGAATCCCTGGAACACGCGAGACAACCACGAGGGAGGGAAAGGGGTGAGGGAGAGCTATGACGTCACTTCCGTCCTGAAAGTTGAGATTCCGTCTTACTAAGGTTGCTATGGATACAGCGCCTCAGTATAGTTATGGGCATAACCCCTTTACCTTTTTTTTGTTTATGTAATGGTTACATTGTAAAAGTAACCGTTAGGACAAGGTTGCTATGGATACAGCGCCTCAGTATTGTTATGGGCATAACCCTTTTTTATTTTATGTAATTCTCTTGTAACTATCTGTTGTTACTTATATATATATAGTCACATATATACATATATAATTATTGTTAATCTATTCTCAAATAAATAATTATTTATTAGACTCGCAATCTTTAATTTACATCGACAAGTTCAAAGTAATTTTGGCTGATCAAACAAAAGACTCTCGTACCGTTCCTTTTGAGTCTTTAGGTATAGTAATGGATGGTGATTGAGAAGGGTTCATGGCGGCAGATTATTGAATAGGTCCAAGTATAGGCCTATCAACAAATATGCGGTCCTAACGCTCTTCTGCAATTAACTCATTTTCTTGTTGTTTTCATGCCCTCTTTACCTTATTGTACGTGTTCACCTGCCCTTGTCCTGTTGAGGAGAAGGGGGTGTGTCACAAACTGCGCCACTCTGCTCTTGCAGAAGTGAGCGTTTCAGGACTAATATTTATTTTTGTAAATTTTGTGTTTCATGAACTCATCATCGGCCATGGACTCCGCCACTGGAATGAGCCGGATTTCTTCAAAGTCCGAGGTGTACACACTCAAAGGAGAGGAACTCATAGCGGAGCTGGACCGGAGAGGAATACTGCACCCCCCCAATGCCACGGTTATCCAGTTGCGGGCTCTTCTGTCAAAAAGTTTAAGTGAGTCCAGCGTTCCTTATTCTAGTGAACCCACCCTTAGTGTGAGCCAAGCCCCCTTAGATCAGGGAAAGGAAGAAGTAGGCGCAAATAAGAGGCTTGAAGTAGGGGAACCAACTCCCAATAGTGTTGATAACCCAGCGGACACTGCCCCCTCCATTAAATTTAAGTTAAATATTGCCAGAGATTGTTTGAAAAATATAGTTACTTGCGACGGTCAATCTAGCACTGCGTTATTTCAATTTCTGTTAGCAGTGGATAAGGTGAACAAACTTAACTTAGTTGGAGACCCCGATTTTTTAACTTTGTGTATTGGCAAAACTTCAGGGTTTTTGGCCCATATCATTTCTCAGGGTATCCAGTTAGGTCTATCTTGGAAAGAGGTTAGGGATAGAGCCTTAGAATCCTTGGTGAATAAGAGGGAGAGACAGAGACTTAGTAATATTTTTGTGCACAGATTTCAATATCCTGATGAGTCGCTTAGATTGTTTATTCTGTCGATCTCCGAAGCGGCGGGAATTTTGAATCTTGAGCTCTCAGAAAAAGAAGTGGTAGAGTTAATTCTAGAAAATGTGTCCCCCCTTACTCGTAGGCATTTTGTGTTCTCTTTCAAACCGAGTACTATTTCTGAGCTATATACACTCGCTTCGAGCATTGAAGGGTCTTTACAGGCCGAGGGAGAATATTTAGAAGCCCACCCGGTAGGTGTTTGTAGGAAACCGGCCATTGTGGGAAGTGTAAACGCCTCTTCTTCTAGAATGCCCGAACAATATAGGACCCCTCCTCAGTCTAGTAGTAGGGCTAATTTAGATTTTAAGAGCAAACCCTCTCTCCTCCCAGATAGGTCTAAGGTTAGATGTTTCAAGTGCCGTCAACTTGGGCACTTTCAGCGCCAGTGTCCCTTGGGAAACTTGTAACGCGCAGTGTTAGTGCAGGTGCCGCTGCGCGTCTCAATAGAAGGAAATGTCCCCCCCCTTCACCTGTGGTTGAGATTACTATTGGTTCGTATGTCGCGTACGCGTTATTGGACTCTGGTTCTTGTGCGTCTTTTATCAGTTTTGAGTTGCTTGAAAAGATTAGGAGTCTAGTTAATTGTAATCAAGAACTGGTGGAAGAAAAAAAGTTTTTGTTAGGTAATGGAAGTTTTTTGACTGTTAATCGTATGGTTTCAGTATCCATCAAAATGTCTGGTTTTTCATGGGTAAGACAAATGTTTTGTGTGTCGTCGATCCCATATGAAGTCATTTTAGGTAATGATTTTTTGTGGCAAACTGGAAGCGTGTTAAATATGTCTCGGAAAGAACTGTATTTTGAATTTGCCCCCAGAGTTAAAATTCCATTTAGTGATAAGACTGCCTGTCCATCGTTTGTTTATTGTGATAATCAGGATTTGGTCATTCAGGAGGTTATTGCGAGGTACCCTGACGTCATTACTACAAGGCTAGGAGAATGTAATATTTTGCCCTATAACATTGTTGTAGAGGACAACGTCCCGGTTAGATCTGGTCCATATTCATGCCCCCCTCCAAAAATGGAGATCTTCAGACAACTCATTCATGATCTTGAGGTTAAAGGGGTGATCCGCCCTTCCATTTCCCCCTACGCTAGCCCAGCTTTTATAATTCCTAAAAAAGGGGAAGGACACAGACTAATAGTAGATTATCGCAAAATAAATAAGAAAATTCAATTCGACCCCTACCCTATGCCGAGTGTAGAATCTGCGTTTCAATATCTGGGCAGAGCTAAGGTATTTAGCGTTATTGATCTCAACGCCAGTTTTCTGCAGTGTTCTTTAACTGAACCTTCCAAAAAGTATACGGCTTTTGTGACACCATGGCAGCAATATGAGTTTAACAGAGTACCCCTGGGTTGTAGTATAGGAGGTCAAGCGCTTAGTCGCGTCCTCGACCATGTTTTTTCTGACCTGAAATATAAATATGTTTTTAATTACCTTGACGACATTTGTGTGTATAGTGACAGTATCGAGGATCATGTCGTCCATCTTGATAGTGTGTTGTCTCGCCTACGTAAGGTTGGATTAACCGTGAACCCAGACAAAGTTGTATGGGCCAAACCCTCGATCAACTACTTGGGTTATGTGATCTCTTCTGGTAGTTTACTTATTGACCCCGAGAGGATTAAGCCCATCGTAGAATTCCCCCCTCCCAGAAATTTGAAAGGGGTCATGAGATTTATCGGCATGTGCGCCTATTACTCTCGTTTTATCCCCATGTTTTCTGACATAGCCGCGCCCCTTAATTCACTCAAGAAAAAGGGAGCTACCTTCGTGTGGGGCGAAACCCAATCTCAGGCCTTTGAAACCCTCAAGAAAAAACTTATCTCCCCAGAGGTCCTTAGGATGCCAGATTTTTCAAGTCCTTTCTTGCTTCATGTGGACGCATCTTCTTTAGCCCTGGGCGCAGTATTGTCCCAAAGATCCCCTGAAGGTGTTAGGCCAGTTGCTTTTGCCAGCCGGACGCTCACGGATTCAGAACGTAAATATAGTACTTATGAGAAAGAATGTATAGCTTGTATTTTTGGAGTCGAGCGATTTGCCGACTACCTCGAACAGAGAGAGTTCGAGTTATACACTGATAATATGGCTCTTGCTTGGATGTGGCGGCATCCCAAGCAACTTGGGAAAATTGGTAGGTGGGTTTGGCGGTTATCTCGTTTTAAGTTCACTACTCATCACATTTTGGGAAAAAAACAATGTCACTGCTGACGCCTTATCGCGCGTCACTGAAGACCAGGCCCCTGTAACTCCTGACGATATGAATGTAACTGCTTGTGTTATAAAAACCATCCCTGAGTCATTTATCTCTATTAATGATCACCAACGAGATGACCCCTGGTGTAGAGACATTATAGAGCGGCTCGAGAAGGGAGAGAAGGTGGGATCGTTTGGATTGTTTAGAGGTTTGTTAGTATCTTACAATGTTCGGGGAAAAGGAAGAAAGGTAGTTGTTCCATTTGCGGTGAGACACATGTTGTTAAAGTATTTTCATAATTCTGCTATTGGAGGGCACCTAGGTGTTTTGAAGACAGTTCGAAAAATTTCCCATGAGTTCTTTTGGCCCGGCCTGTATAGTGACGTCAAGTCCTGGGTTAGTCATTGCATTGATTGCCAGAAGGCTAAGCCTACACAGAACTCCCGTATTGGGCTGCATTCGGCCGATGTGGCTCATTACCCTTGGGAGAAAGTCTTTGTGGACTATATTGGCCCGATCACCCGCTCCACTCTGGGAAATACCTGCATTTTGGTACTTATTGATGCATTTTCTAAATTTGTTTTTCTAATCCCTCTACGGGATATGAAGGCGTCCACGACTGTCAATGCTTTGTGCAAAAGGATTTGGACATTTTTAGGAGCCCCTCGTGCCATAGTTAGCGACAATGGTCCATGCTTTAGGTCAGCACTATTTAGAGATATGTGTTTTGGATGGGGGATTAGGCACATCACTACGAGCCCATATCATCCTGGCCCGAACCAAGTTGAAAGGTTCAACAGAAATTTAGTTATTGCTCTCACTGTGTTCCACCATCAGGTTCAGAATAGGTGGGATCAGGAGTTAGAGTTTTTAAATTTAGCGTTTAATACTGCCTATCACGATTCTATTAGTTCCTCCCCAGCTTCTGTTTTTTTAGGAAGAGAGTTAAATCACCCCTTGTTAGCTGTATGGGACATCCACCCTTTGCTTGACGAGAATGACGTTGTTCCCCACGCAGATAGGTGTCGCCTCGCGCTAGAAAGTTTGAAAAAGGCTCAACGTAGAGTAGCAGCTAACTATAACAAAGGTAGGATCCCTGTTCCCTTTAAGGTCGGAGACACCGTCCTCTGCAGAGAGTTTCCCCTCAGCTCCGCTATTGAGAAGATCTCAGCGAAAATGTGTGAAAAATGGAGTGGTCCATGGCTGATCGATCAGTTTCTCACCCCAGTCAGCGTGCGTCTGAAAGACCAGGAGGACGAGAGTCTTTTGAGAAGAGCCCATGTTAGCCATCTTAAAATGTTGCCGTCATAACTAAATTGATCAAGAAGTCACTGGGTCGTGACTTGGTGGCCACCGTTGTGACTATCAAGCCACTACCTAGTTTAGGTTAAGTTTAGGTTAAGTTAGGTTTAGTTACACGTTAATACCCCTTTTCTTAAATTTGTCGTAATTATTTGTGTTAAATCTGCATGCTTCGAAGCATGTGCCGTATTTTTGTTATCATGTAATTAGATGTTAGGTTTAGTGTTAGGGTTTAATCAATTCTCTATTTGTGGCATCTACTGAATGAACTTTCGCCTTGAAGACATTCAGTGAACTTCCGTATAAAATTATGTGTCAAAATTAAGTGAACTCTGTGTGAGCAACTGTTTGACAATAAGAAAGAGACCTTGTTTAGCAAGGCCAGTGGTACGTATAACGTAAAAGATGCTCAGACTATTGTGGAACTTGTCCCTGTGAAAACTAATGACTTTGGAGAAAATAAGTCAAATAGTGCGGTCGGGCATAGAAGCCCTTGATATGTATAATCAAGGACATGTTACTGCTTTTGTTTTTTGTTTTGTTTAGTGATCTCTGAGAGGACTTCCGCTCCTGTTGAGCCACTCCCTTCCCATCCCCCTACATTGGAGAGGCTGGAATGGGATCTGTTTGAAGACCCAGGAATATGGGAGCGCTCATGCCACAGCCAGGTGCCTACGTCATGTAAGATGTATCGGGAGGGATGAGACACACCGGGGCCTACTGTAAAGAAGAGAACTACCCGTGTATCGAGACTGTTAGGTAAAAAAGAAAAAGGTAGCAAGAGAACTCATCACCCATCTGTCCAGGGGGCGAGATTTGTAACGTTGCTTGAGATCAACGTTACAAGCAAGAAGCAAATATGAGTTAAATAACACCAAGTCTACAACCACGAAGAGTGGACCTAACAAGACTCACCAAAAAACTGCCCCGTTTCTCGGTCTCCGTGTGTGAAGTCTCATCAACAAACATCCCGGCCCGTGTACATTGTTCTCGCCCCGAGTGAAAAAGCGTAACTGATAGACTGTGGAGGTGTGGCGTGGTGAGCGTGGCATTTCTCACGTTGCCCCATGGGAAGTGGTCAGACTGTGATCACGTGGTGTTCCCGACGTCTCTCCAATGACCTATTTGTTCTTTACCACCAATCCCGCTGTTTCATGTGAATGTTCTACTATGTTCTTTTGGCTTCCCCTATGTTCCCCTCCTCTCAGAGAAAAAATTGCTTATAATCTGATGTCGTTTGCCTTAAGCGGCACTTCTTGGTTTGCCCGTGTCTTGGACACACATCACGGGATGGGATTATTCCCAAAGGTATAAATTCAAATTTCGGCCGTACTACTCAAAATTTACTGTTTGGAAAATATTTAAAGAATATTTTAAATAGACTATAGGTTAGGTCTAAATTCTCTTTTTGGCCAGTACATTCTAAATTTCCTTTCGACTTTCATCTGTCATTTTCTGTAATATTGTAAGAATGGCTAAGTACGTAGATTAATATGACGTAATGCTATATATAATTTGTTAAATATATTGCCAGGGTTTTGCCCTTCCGGCTTGTTGTCCCGTGATTGAAACTATGAGGGACCTTTTATATTTTTCTTTAACTTACCTTTGCAAGGCGAAATGCCTGGATTAATTTGGGCTAAGAATAATATAAGTATATTACTTTCTTTTTGGGTTGGCATTTAAGTAATACGCCAATGTTTTGTAACTATGAAGCGCGCACTGCGGGTTGCCGCTGAGGCCTGTTAAGGGGCTGTAAGCTACGTAGTGAATGTAATTGTTAGGATAAGGTTGCTATGGATACAGCGCCTCAGTATAGTTATGGGCATAACCCCTTTACCTCTTTTTTTGTTTATGTAATGGCTACATTGTGAATGTAATTGTTAGGATAAGGTTGCTATGGATACAGCGCCTCAGTATAGTTATGGGCATAACCCCTTTACCTTTTTTTTGTTTATGTAATGGTTACATTGTAAAAGTAACCGTTAGGACAAGGTTGCTATGGATACAGCGCCTCAGTATTGTTATGGGCATAACCCTTTTTTATTTTATGTAATTCTCTTGTAACTATCTGTTGTTACTTATATATATATAGTCACATATATACATATATAATTATTGTTAATCTATTCTCAAATAAATAATTATTTATTAGACTCGCAATCTTTAATTTACATCGACAAGTTCAAAGTAATTTTGGCTGATCAAACAAAAGACTCTCGTACCGTTCCTTTTGAGTCTTTAGGTATAGTAATGGATGGTGATTGAGAAGGGTTCATGGCGGCAGATTATTGAATAGGTCCAAGTATAGGCCTATCAACAAATATGCGGTCCTAACGCTCTTCTGCAATTAACTCATTTTCTTGTTGTTTTCATGCCCTCTTTACCTTATTGTACGTGTTCACCTGCCCTTGTCCTGTTGAGGAGAAGGGGGTGTATCACAACACGATGAAGCCATAGAATTATTTTAATTGGCAGAAGAAATATATATATATATATATATATATAGTCATTCACAAAATTTGCCGCCCCTGAGCTGTACCGCCGCAGGCACGTGCCTACTAGGCCTATGCGTAAATCCGCCCCTGATTGTGATAGAGCACGCAGATCCTACTGTTTATTAATTTGCAGGACATGGGTAAGTGAAAGTGATGGGGAATTATTGATAAGAAGTTCACAGAGAAAGTTACTTCTTCAAAGTTTATAAATGGGGTAACGCCTTAACAGTATTTACAACTCCTGGATTTAAAGGAGAACTAAAATGATCGTGGTGGAAGATTTCAAAAGCATCGTAATCAGATAAATTTCTAAAAAAGGTTTGTTTGATTTCATCATCCCTTTTTCAAGGTAATCCGTGAATGTTACTTTATGATTTGTTGTGATGCTACTAGATGACGAAGTGTGTCATATTTATTTAGTAGTATATACTATTCAAGGTCTGATATATGCTGTAGTTTATAAAAACATGCAGTGGCGGCTCGTAGCTAAAATTAGTGGGGCTGTTGCTCCAGAAAATGTTTAGCCTTTGTTTTAAAATTGTGTAAAAGGAAAAAACATGTATAAAAAGAAAGACTATTCAGGAACTTGATAAAATCTTAACAACATAACTAAAATTTTTTACTTACTTTAACTTAAATTGTTACAGTTAAAGCATGATCTATTCATTTAAAAATAAAATCCATTGTTCTAGTTTTAATTGGCGCAAAATGTTAAATAATTTTCTCCTTGATCTCTGGATGACAATTGAGGACATTTTTCTCCATTTAAAGTAGTGCAAGTGCATTTAGTCTTTCTGTTAAATAAAAGAACCGAAAAAAATTAATAAAATAGAATAGCTGGAAGTAAAATAATAATCTAATTCTACACTCGTTTACACTTTCTCACATTCAAGAATATGGTTCACAGTTTTTAAGCACAACACACAATGAGTAAAAAAAAACTTCTTCCACCATCATGCCAGAGCTGGCACTGCGAGAACAACAGTGCTCTTTCTACCTGGCAGTCCCACCTTCCTTCCCACACCTTCCTATGTGCGCATGCGCACAACAGTCAAACACCACGTCGCTCGCACTGTGAAGCGCACAGTTCCATGCAAAGATTTTTGTATCTTTTTCATAAACTGGGGGATGGCTACTGAAGTACTGACATTAAGCTTAAGGAATATATATATATATATATATATATATATATATTGTATATTGTACTATAAAAATAAAGAAAGAATTAAAGAAAAAACTCATTATATTAAATGTTATCGATAATATCAAGTGTAAATAGGGGGTGCTGCAGTTCCGCAGTGCCTACACACGAGCCGCCACTGAACACATGTCTCTTTTGAAGCTATTATCGACCAAGATCATGCGAGTCTTTATTTCCGGTTATCATCCATCCATCCATAAATCCTTCACTCGCAAGTTTGTTAAACGTCTCCAAGTCGACATTTTTCTTATCGAGTCTTAGTTCCGTTTCGGCTTACACTCACTATATTAATTTAACAGAGATGAGGGTTATAGACCTTTAGAGGAAATGTATCTGCATTTGTTTGGAAGAAGAATGGTAAATAGTGATGTTTCGATACTACTGTTAGGATACATTTCTTTCGATACCAGGTATTTTAGTATTGATACCAACCTTTCGATATTTCACTGATATCAGTATGTTCTACCCAGTATCAAAAGATTTTAATTTACCTATTCTTATCAAAAATGAGTTTTTCTTACTACCCACTTCGATGGCCGCATGTTTTAAGACGTCACTCTCACAATTGACTAGACTGACGATGATAAAGAGATCGTGGTTCGATCCCAGTTGGGTATTCTGAGGGTGTTTTTCCCTCAAATGTTTCCCACTATTTCTTCATGCGTATGCATGTACAATTCCTCAAAATCCAATCTTACTCATCAATAACACACTAGCGCAATTAGTACATAAACGTATAACCCGAACGGTTAGTAAGATGCGGTGCTAAGACAAAGTTTTTTCTATTTAATTAAAAGAACACTAATGTGATTTAAAAAAAATTAGAACCAATGATTGAAGGATGTTTTCCAGCGTTTCGATGTATGTATTTACATATGTTCGATTCCATATTATCATTATCATTATCATTATCATTATTATATTATTATTATTATTATTATTATTATTATTATTATTAGCACCGCGTCTTACTACCCGTTCGGGTTATATGCACTTACACTAATATGTAATGGTAGGGTGATTGTGAGATGAAATGAAGGACCTACAGTTTAACGTGGAATCCGAACCACGGTGGAGACCTGGCATTCCTCACATTCACAAGATGTCTTGTCAGAGGTGAAGGAAGGGTTTGGTAATCAGATAACTCTGTGCCGGGACCGAGGATTGAACCCCGGGCCCCTGCACAGAAGTCCGACACCTTACCCCTAGACCACCAGGACACCACCATAATATCTAGATGTCATATCGTTTTAAATAATGCTGTGACAGAGAGCGGCGAGTGTTAAAGTCTAAGTCCAAGATAGATTATTTGAAATTATAGGGATTTTGTTTTTGTTTTCGAGAATCGAATGAGTTAGATTTTAAAGTTAATTAGTTGGTTAGTCTACTTGGCTTCTAAGAGATTTATAATAATTTCTTTCTTACTACAGCCTTATTTTTATATGTATGAATGAAAGTATCGATACTGGGAAATGTTTACATTTTTATTCTTATTATGATTCTTGTATCGATACTTCTTATTAATATTTTCCGAAATACAGGGTGGGGCTGAAACTATTAGACGAGCAGTAACTTGAAAATTAGCACTTTGATTGAAGTGAGAATTCACTAGCTAAATAAAAGCAAACTACACACAGTAGAATCTCGGAAACTTGACACTCGATAGCTCGACATTCTGTATAACTCACCACACATTCACGTGCACACAGTTGTTGGCACAATCATCCAAGGTCAATCAAACGTCTGTGAAGTTGCCTCCCCAACCCACTTTTTAAAAATTCATGTTTTTACTATCGCAATCGTTGTTCCGGATTGTTCCGCAAAAAGTTTCGTTTGTTCCGCTTTTGTTCTTGCACAAATGTGACGTGAACTTGTGGCACTTTGTTTACTCGTGAGGGGCCAACTTCACGGTAGCCCTCCACTGTTAAAAATATATGTTTTTATGATTGCAATAGTTTGCTTTTCGTTTGTTCCGAAAAAAAAAGTGTAATCTGGTCATAGCTAGTATGGCCGCCTGTCACTGGCTGGGATTGGCTTAATTTGATCACGTGACCACGCCTCGTAACTCTCTGATTAGCTGTTGGTTTCCCCCCTCCCCTCCCTCTGCCCTCCTCCTGACCCCCTTTCCAGTGTTCCAAACTTGTTTATTCTTGTCTCATTGGTTTTTTATTTGTGTTCATTGCTTTATTTTATGAGATCAATGGTTATTTATGTGTGATCATTGCTTTTTTATTTGTGCTTTTGGTTATTTATGTCTAGGTAGGATTCGGACGGGCCGTTGGAGTTTTGTTTATTGGTGTGGGGAGTTTATTGTCATAGGATTGGAATGGGGCGTTGGAGTTTTTTATTTATTTATTGGCGTGCAGTCCACGGCACCGGGCGCTCTTCCTTCGGCATAGCTAGTGAGCGCTGAGAGCATCTTCTCTGGCCAGCCTCTTAGCGAAGTGTGTGACCACCGAGCAGCAGACAGAGTATCACGGCCGTAAGGCCCCTTTCACTTTTCCTCACTCCCCACCCTCCTTACATCACCACGGCACAGAACGAACTAAGTTACACTGATTGCTCCCTCTCACAAGACTCTGTTGGACTACCTTTCACTTCCCAGAAAAAAGCAGCAGGAACCTCTCCTTACGACCATTTAGGGTAGAGTGTGATAAATGGTTCCCCTGCCTTGAGACCCCTTTCACTTCCCATCACTTCCCCTCTTTAGAGGTATGTGTCGCAACCCCCTCCCCACCTTCTATGTGGTAATGGGTTTTCCTGTGTCACAACCCCTCCCCTACCCTCTATGTGGGAATAGGTTTTCCTTTATGATTGGCGCCAGTTTGGTGGGTCGACAAGACAAGTCGGGACAAGAATAGATCGTGACCTTGAATGATATCGCAATAAGTCTTTACCTGATGACTGGCGCCAGTTTGGCGGCTCGACAAAACAAGTAAGGACAAGAATAGATCGTGACCTTGAAACCGTGAGCTAGTACAAGAGGTCATTGACCTTGTTCATATTTGGTTACAGTTTGACGGCTCTACAAGTCGACACACGTATCTAGGTGTAGGGTATAAAAAGGTTTTGCATGAATAAAACACGATATTACAAAATATATATTTATTAAACATTAAAAGTTTACAGACGTATATTGAAGGTTTCACAGACATAGACATAATATTTATTATACACTTTTACAACAATACCGCATATATTCGTTTATACGTTTTTCTACCATGTGTCTTGGATGTATTAGTAAAAAAAAATTAGTTCACAACACAGAATGTAATAGTCCAAACCGTAGACTTGACGTGTAAAGTAGGTAGCAACCTGACGTGCGTTTCCACAGTAGGCTGTTTGAGATTGATGACATCCGCTGATTCTGTTAGCGTGTTGCATTCATCAACGACGAGTGTGTCGATAAAATTGTTGCAATAACTTGCGACAGGGATCGACCACATATCCTGGTGGTTGACAGTGACGTTGATGAGGTCTCATGCATCACAAAGACGTGGCCAGTTAGGTGCTAGATAGGCGACCTGTTTGAGTCCGGCGTCTTGTTTCTCGATGATGACGACCATACGGTCACCGCATATGCGTCTCAGAGAGATTTCATGATTAGTCAGACTAATCTTCTGAGAAGGTTGCGTGTTGCTGAAAAACCTTGATATGACCTACTTGTAGTTGTCCAGTTCTTGCCTCTCTGTTTAAACACCGCACAGTTCCCTCCAGGTTTTTCTAACTGTCTAAAGGTCTTAAAGTTGTTCTTGACGTTCGTGTCGACGATGACTCGCTTGGCGTCGACTTCATCTAGCGGAAACAAAGTGTTAAAAATACTTGTGATGGCGAGCGGCTTCACCGGCTTTGCTTTGCGGGTGCAAACGTCGTGACCTTCCCTGATGTTTGATCGCTTCGATGACTGTCGCACTTATATACGGCACGCCTTCGGGACGCACCTTTTGTAGGCGCACACTGATTGGACGTAGCCTCTTGTGAGGTGGCAGGAGTCTAGTGTCTTGAAAAATTTATTGTAATATCTCACCACCTTAGCGTCATTGCTCGTATGATTGGTGGGTGAGAATAGGGTTAGGAAAGTTTTCATCGGAATTTTCTGGGTGTGATAGAGAAGGTATATGAGGCAGTAATGGCCCCAAATGTCTGAGGCTATGCTTTGAAGTTGTAACATGCTATGAGATGTGCGGGAAGTTTTTTTGCGTATAAATGCCTGATGTGACTTTATAAGGGGTGTAAAACCATTACTGTCAAAATCCTCTCCCACGCCGTTCTTGTTGATAAAGATGGGTACCCAATGCGTCCCAGGCTTGTTGTATGGATCAGTGTTGATGATGAAAGTGGCAAGTCGAGCTATTCTTGCGGGTAGTTGATCAGCAGGGAAAACACATGAATGAACGGAACAACGAGTTTGTTTTCAGCGCACGTCTTATGGTGTGCGTGTCCATCTTCAAACATCCAATCTTGCAGTCTCTAAACGATGGAGGTCGAACAGAAATTCCATACAGAACTATGTAGCATGCACACAGTGTGGCCCAATTTAAGTGTTTTCAAAGACGAACAGCCTCTGTCGTACAGATCTACGATAGGCGTAGGCTTGTATTTGACTAGAAACTTGTTATGTGTGCCCACTTGACGTAGACGGTTTCTGCACGCGTTGTGGCATGAGAGATGAGGGATTCAATCAGGCTGTAATCCCCATCACTGCCATCCGAGGGAATAACATGCAGTTTATTGACGATATAGTAGGCTTGCTTTTTAGCTGTAGCTGAAAGTTCCTCGATAGCGTACGGGGGTTTTAACATACAATGTTGAAGTAATTTACATCATACAGATCAAACACTCAGTTCCTTGACGATAAACTCTTTGCTGTTGTTGATGAAGCTCTGGAAATCCACAATGACGTCCATGGTTTATATGATGAGTGTAAGGGTGGGAATTCGCTTATATTAACCCCCATAATAGGTCACGACGTTTCTGTCCTTGTCGATGGTGATGATGTTAGCAAACTCCCCGTACACGATACAGTTGAAGACTTAGGTGAGATCTCTAGTGAAGATCACATCTATGCTCAGAGAGCCGTGCCTCGTCAAATTCCAATACGATGCCATGTGGGTGGACAGACTAGGTATGAGATCGAAAGCCATGAGATGATATCACTCAGGGAAGGCTTTCTGTGTTGTCGCTACCTTCGTTCATTAAATGGATACCCGTTCCAGAAAACAGTGTGTGGTAGAACACGACAGAGTTGCCGTCTGAAAAATGTGGCTTTAGCGGTTTCGACGGCAAATGTTCCCCGTCCACGCACAGCGAGAAATGGTTCATGCCATAGGTTTGAAAGTTGAACAGGTTCTTGGTGGCGTCTCCGTTGAATGCAGCGTTTGATACAAATCCCACGATACATCGTTTGGGTAGTTGTCCGGTGAATACTATCATATAGCAAAGGGAGTTAGTCAGGTATTATAACCACTCGGAGCAGTAATCATAATACCATCAGTGAAATAAAGATATTTAATATATAAATGTTACAATTATTGTAATAGTGACATAATACAAATAGGTGCAATGAAGTGGATTTAGACTATATTTAAAGTAAAGAATAAGTCATACAGACTATGGTCATTGGAGAACTACATGAAATAATTTGTTCTACGTATTTCATTAGTCAGAAACAATATTTTGATTTATTGAGTCCAAAATAGACAAACAGTAGAAACCACCCCAGTCACATGCTCTTCTCAGAACTGTTGGTTGCACCATTTGTACTGCTTAGCTAAAAACTTCCAGAGATAAACAAGGAAGGTATATAAATCCCGGATATATTGAAATCGGGGTTCATGCTCTTTATAATTTTCATAATGAGTGTATGTAGAAGTATTGTCTGGATTACTCTCCAAGTGAACCACGAACTTGTAATATACTTTCGTTATTAATTAATAAAAGTTTAAGAACACAAGTCTTCACTCTTAAACATTAGAGTATTTCTTAGAGATATGAGGTTCCTATCAAGGATCAAGGAGCTGAAACGAATCCATTAGTTCCTTACCTCAAGTCCCCATACCTGAAGGATACGACAATACGTTGTCCAGTGATTTCCCTTGCATACCCGTAGTAATGATGAATGTTATTACTTCCACATGGATGATGGGATACTTTTCGGGACTGAAGTTTAACGCCTTGGCATGTGCCAACAGTAGATAAGGTACTACTTTGACACGTCGCACTAGAAGTCCGGCTTCGGCGATGTGAACCTTAAAGTGAGGGAGTTCAGGGACTGACATAAGACTTAACCCGTACCTGGAACGGACCAACTTGACTCTTAGTTTGGTGCCGTTCAAAAGGTATTTCTCTTGGTTAAACACATAACCGTGTAGATATCCCAAAATATCCACCGTCTTACTTTTTGCGGTGAGACTCGAGCACCGTTTGCTGTAGAGATTATCTCTGACTTTAAGCACATTGGTTTCTGAAACGTAAAAAGGCGCCACATTGATACTGGAATGTTTTGCGCCTTTGTAAGAGTCGACTAGATCTTGGAGGACGTCAACATACCGATACGTGTTATTTTTGGTAAAGTAGCGCCACATGCGTCCTTTCAGAGTTCTATTGAATCGTTCCACGATGCTTGCCTTCACGTCCAGATTATGTGTGGTGTAGTAATGCACGCCTTCTTGCTTGAGAAATTTCCGAAATAGACGTGCCGTGAACTCTGTCCCCTTGTCCGTCTGTATACATAGAGGTTTACGGCCGCTTTGTTTGAAAATGTCCCGGAAAGCGTCTCTCACAACGCTCCCCGTCTTGGATGGAGGCGTCCTCGCCCAGGCCATCTTGCTAAACACATCGAGGACTGTGAGAAAGTACACAGCTGTGGAGAGTCATTACAAGTGGCATCCATTTCCGGAAAACCCTTACAGAATATGACGAGGGGACTTGACCCGTCTTGTTCGTATCCCGGCTGCCATAAATCATAATACCATGTGATTTTATCAAATTTAACGTCACACATTGTGTCCAGTTGACGGATAAAGTCGCCTAAAAATGTGACTTTCCACAGCCGGAAGGGCCGCTGATGATAGCCGAAAATGGATGTTTCAACTTGTCCATAATGTTTGAGACTGAACTTATAAGCTAAATGGACTTGTAATTATAGGATAGGAGGGAGGGGGGAGGGGGTGGACGTTAAAACAAAAACATAACAGTTTTTATATTATTTATTCATGCAAATATAACTTGCTCGCACCATGAAAAGTATAGATGGAATATTTATTTACACAAATAAAAGTTTTTACAAATATATATAACACTATGAAAAGTACACGTGGCATATTAATTTACACAAATAAATGTTTTACAACCATGAAAAGTATACATGGAGTATTTTTTTACACAAATAAAATATTTTTACAAATCAATCTCACCCCCTTAAAAGTTTGCTTGTAATATTCATTTACAAATATATCTCACACCATGAAAAGTATACTTGAATATTTAATTACACAAATAAAAATTTATACAAATATATCTTACACTTCGAATAGTATACTTGTAATATTTATTTACAATTATATCACACACTTTGAAAAGTAAACATGGAATATTTATCTATTATTATTATTAGCACCGCGTCTTACTACCCGTTCGGGTTATACGCAATTATTTATCTACATACAAATAAAAGTTGTAGAACAGCTACTCACGCCATGAAAAGTATACTTGGAGTCTTTATTTACAAAAAAATGATAGTTATAGAATATATCTTACACCTTGAAGTAAATTATAAATGTTAAGGTGGTGAGGAAACAATAATCAATTTCTTGAGCTCGTAGAAGGAATAGTAGCCTCGGTACTAATTTACAAAGTAAAGCTTAGAGAGTTTTTGAAAATATGTACACAACCAGATGGTTTCAATTTTAAATATGTACAAATTTGACCAGAATTAAACAATCATATATACAAACAACTATTTGACTAGAAATAATCAGGTAGGCGAAGGAATGTATCGGCGGATAGAAATTTATAAAAAAAAGCATCCCACCGCATAAAATAAAAAATAAAAATATATGCTTGTTTTCATGAAGAAAAAAAAAATATCTGAATAAATCTCAAATCCTTGAAAAATTGTATGTCAGTGGAACTGTCTAGAGTGAAAGAAACAATACTGACTATTCAGCCCGTCTAAATGAACATCTTTTAGTCGTAGCGAGCGCGTTTACAAGGACTCTGATTCCCAAACGGCAACGTATTATAATCATCGGTTATCCGCCGTTTGGTGTACACTGGCTGGTAGAGATTTTTTCTGTGAAAGGGTACATACAGTCGCAAGATATTTTCTTACGATTTTGTGCGGTATCTGAGTGTATCTTTCCGCAGCTTTTTCGGTGACCATCGCTTTCAAAATGTCAAAATTAACGTCGTTTTGGTTGCCATAGTTTATGTTGATCCTTCATTTTGTTTTGGCAGGATCGCCACCTACACAAACTTGGTTCACGTAATTCTTGGGACCACCAGATACTAAGGCGCTAATATAGCTTCCCGGACTGTAATCTTGAAGTTCGTCAGTAAGATCACCTAAAAAGTTTCCGGTCTGTGGACTCCAATCACCGGGGTGTTCCGTGAATAGAAAGCTATCTGTATCGTGATACAAAACGCGGTCCCCCAATTTCTCAAGGATGCTGTATACGGGCAACCTAACCATAGAAGTCGTGTAGCATGCCACAGCCCTACTCGTGTTAGGGTTAGGGCACAACGCAACACGTGCATCCTTGTAATTGAGGAATATAACCTCATCACTTACATCAAAGACGTTGTCCACTGTTATGTATGGATACATCAGATACTTGTTAATGCCCTGATAGTCGTTTACAACGGTTACGTGTAGTAAATCGGGGTCTTTGCCCAAACTTTCCTCATAGTGAATTTAAAAAGAGTTTAGCCAGAGTGCGGAGAAAAGGGTTTTTACAAACAGAGCCGAAATCGAGTTTTACCCCTTCCTTTTCCTCATAATTTTAAATGTAAGCTAACTTCTAACCTTATGAGGTACACCACTCTGGCCATCCGCTAGCTTTTTGTTTGATTTCCAAAAAAATATCAATGTACTCGTGAAAAAATCCGCCAGAACATGTCTGACGATCGTAAACAGATACATTGTACTCCCACAGTACATGTATGGCTTCGACGGTGTATCCTTTCTCAACAGCTTTCCGGATCTCGTCAGTCATTCAGACGCCTGTCAACCAGCAATATTTTTGTCGTTGTGCTGACACGCACTTTGGTTTTTCCCCTCCCCACTTTTCCTGAACAAGATGAACATTAAATTGTCGTGCATCCGTGTAGATAATACGAGCATGAATAAATCTCGTGGAGGCATCACGGTAATTTTGGCTATGCCTTCTACTTGATCTATAGATGGTCAATTTGGTTCCAAGTGAATTTTTGGGTGGCCGATAGGATATGTTTTGTACTTGCAAACTTAAGGATACAATGAACACACATACAAGTACTTGATCTTCTCTCCACAAGAAAGGCCTGCTTGATGGAAGAGTTTGATACAATTTGTACGCCCGCCAAAGAATGCGTCCCTAGTGTTGAGGGGTTCATTGCTGTAAACCTTGTGCTAGTATACAACTTTTTTCAAGTCCTTGTCTGTGCGTTTAATCGTATTAAACGTACACTACCACATCTCTACGACCATGTATCCGGCATTCTTAATATTTTCCACGTAAGCCATGGTCGCTTCATAGCTCGTCTCTATGGTCTCGTGGTGGCTGTTTTTGATATAGTTGGTCCTGTCAGGATAACAGAGAGGACAGCCGTGCCAATAACAGCCCCAGAACTGAAAGACTGTGTTGGTATCTCCAGTTTTAACAACGCCATATACACGTCGCCCTAATACATATTCCTCACGGCTGTTACCTGAATGAAGGATAGAGACACCGTGTTGGTGGGCCTCCATCAGGGCCATTGGCAAGCGACGTGCGACTGTCGGTCTGCCCCCCTGTAGCTACCCCTAGGGATGATACCAACTGTATTCTCCTTAAGATGATTTCGTCGGTAAACTGACATGGCCACTCCTGCGATCGTACGCACTTATCTTAAAGGATCCACCTTTTCTATTTCTATAAGCGTGTCTCTAAGCTTAAGGCAGGCCTTCCGTAAGAGCTCTACATTTTTCACGCAATACAGTTCCAACTCGCGGAAAAATCAAAGACATAATTTTATTTGCAAAGCGTGTCATACCACTTATCAAAGTGCTCCTTTCCCTCAACCAACATTTCACCGATGCCGTAGTTCTCCTTTGGCGTTTTATTGAAAAAATGGAGAAAATATTCCTTGGCCAAAACTCTTCCAAGCCGAATGTTTTGGGCATCTTGGCCAACGACATCGGAAGAAAGTTCAGCGAGTAAATAAAGTGGAGCAGGCCATAACACATGGACATTATTTTTCAATCGTTCATTATGAGCTCTGGAGTATATTTTTTAACCTCCATAATATATTTTAATGTAAAATTCCCATCATAGCCCTTTGCATTATAGCCTAGGAGGGTGATTTCCTTAAATTTTGTTGCGTTAATTTGCTCTATAAATCCGAAAAATGGTGCCATTGTGGCATCAACCTTGAATATGCGCGTCCTATCATCCACAAATTCGGTGCAATGATGGTAATTTACTTTTATATGAAGGCAGGCTTTGCAACAGGTCTGCACGACGCAGAGGTTAGGTTTGTGCAAGTAAGTGTTGATCACACCTTGAAGAAGCGTTTCTTGTCTACATTTAAAATCATAGAACACAAACATGAAATTGGTCTTTTCCAGTGACGGCTTGGATAGAGCCTGCTTCATATAGCAAAAATGACCAAAATGACGATTGGTCTCACATACTCTACAAAAAGTCTCATAAAACCTGTGTAAATAATTTGATCTTTCCAAACTGAAATGTGCCTACATACCTCAAATCCTTTGTGATATCACAGAACTACATGCAACCTATGCATAAACCAGGGCGTTTATGATTCTCAAAACATGTCTGGTTTGTGAACCAACGCCCAGAGTCATTACAGGCCACAGTTTGACCTCCACTCCAGACCACTTTAGCTTAAAAAAATTTGCACGTGGATTCACATTTGTACGCATTCTTATTACTGAAAGGCTCACGATACTCATGGCAAAATTACCCGCAATTACATGCGGCTGTCAAGGATGTTATGACATTAAAATGGTTTTCTTATCATCGGGAAGATACAAATCAAGTTAGCCCTTAAAGGAATGTTCGGGAGGAGTAGGCCCCTCATAAAACGTCGCCCCCGACGTTTCCTGAACACTATGATTTCATATTGGGAGAAGTAAGTTTGAAATAGTTTCAGCCACCAGCTTTCACAAGATTCTCATGGATATCATGGCATAGTTCCTCTGCTTTGAGTTTTAGAATAGGATGACCCATTTTGATTTGTTTAACGGTATTCACATCCATGCATCTTGGTTATCTTTTATCGTCACACACAACCTTGGCGTCAAACAATTCAAGGGCAAGACAAAGTATATCGCCACCATTTTGAATCCTATGATTTCTTTGTTATTACCGCTATATGTGCTAGCAGGGGGATATATTATCACAATAATGTGCACTTCCACGAGGCTCCTTAAAATGGCGGAGTTTAACGTATAGTTTGCCGTACTTAAGAACAAGCTATTAATTTGCATCACGCGACTTAATTCATCGTGCACGGCTCGAGCGTCTAATTGATCCAACCTCCTAAAAGAGACGAATACAGGATTCAACGTTGAGTCCATGCTGTTCAAAAGTAAGCCAACATGATCATCGGCACTTACACCATGGTCCTGCAGCCGATTGAGAACATTAGTAATTTGTTTTAAAACCAGCTTAATGCGTCACGATTGTTGGCTGGAGCACCAAGATGTACGGTAACTTCTTTACCAGTATAAAAGAAACGCTTTAATTGTTTTATTCTCCCCACAACAATTCGAAGAGGGAAACCTTGGGACAATGCTCCACCAACCTGATTTATGGGGCAACTAATTCCTGACTGTGTTGCTGAAGATGGCCCCGCTGCCACCGCCACGGGTTGTGGGAGGACTGTGTACCCCGTCTGCCTCGCCGCATCTTGGGCTCAAACACCATCTCCCTGGCTCAGTGACGATACTCCTGCGGCGTGGTGAAGGGGTCTCACAGCTGGTGGTGACGGGGCACTGTATCCTTCTCCAACTCCCGCCGGGAGTATGGAACCGTCATTTCCACCCTCCATTTGAACTATGACACAAAAGAACGTATTAAACTAGCTTCAAATTAAAAACTTATATACAATTATTCCAATCGTATTTTTTTCCAGCAAACTAAAGCATCTTTTTTCTCTTTTAAATGATAGCACAAAATAAATAATAATTTTCAATTTCAAACTACCTTTGGTATTTATATATTATGTTATCATTTTTCCTAAACATAATTGCTTTAAGCCAGTGGTTCCCAACCTTCTGTGGCCCATCTCCCCTTCTGGAGGTTGACTAACACCTATCGCCCCCTTTTCATTTTCATTGTATGCCTGATTTTAATTTGAAGTAAGGTGTAAATAATAAAGCAGTTTTATTATTATAAACAATTATACTACCGTATATAAAAACAACCAAAGCAGTTTTATCCGGTCACTCTTGAATAAAATAGAAAAAAAAAATATATTTTTTACAGTTTTTTTATATAACAAAGAAGTGAAATAATTAACTAAGATCATTGATGTACATTTAAAAAACAGGAGTACATGTTTTCATTTTTAAATTGGAATCTGGAAAAATTAAGAAAATTGACAGTTAAAATTTGCAAAAATAAATGAAAGTTTGAAAATTTGTTATTGTTTTATTTTACCTTTTCAATGGCTGCCTTGTGCTTGGTGGATTTCAGTTAAAGCTTTAATATCCGGCTTTATGTTCGTCAAGTTCAGACACAAGTCTCCTTTGAGGCAAATGTACAACTTATTTCTTTGTTTTGTGAGCAGCTGGACAACAGAACTAAATCCTTTTTCAACTAAATATGTTGACGGGAACGAGATGAGAATTGGTTCAGTTTTTCCCCACAGTTGTGGATAAGTGTCCATAATCTTCACCCAGCCTAACGCATAACCGCTCTGCTTGAAAATGATTTCCGCCTCACAGTCATACTTCAGATCTAGAAACTCTGTCTGCAAAGAGTTATCAAGCTTATCCACAGCTTCAAACGAGAATGGATCTAGAATCCAATCAGGAATTTGTAGCTTGGTCAAATCTTCAAATCTTAATTCCATGTCAGTTTTTAACTGGTCAAGGTGACCAGTAAAAATTAGGATTTTGTCTTCTGGGAGTTCAGGAGTCCCGTTAGCTGACACTGAACACTTTTTAAGGGTCGGAAACTGAATCAGCTCTTTACGGCCAATATTTACCTTGTGAATATCAAACTTGGCGATGAATGATGAAATAATTCCTTTGGCCTTGATAAGGTTCATCTTGTTTCCTTGAAGCCTTATATTGACTTCGCTCATTTTTTCAAAAATATTTGTAGGGTACGCAAGTTCCAACTTGCGTTGCTTCAAATTCTCACTTAAAACAGGATCAGACGTGTCGAGAAACTCAGTAACCGTGTCAAATAATTCGAAGAAACGGCGCAAACAGTTTCCTTTGGAAAGCCTCCTTACGGCCATATGTAGAAGCAAGCGTTCAAATTCCTCATTATTTTCATCGCAAAGTTGTCGGAACAGACGGTCATTGAGGGAATTAGCTTTAATCTTGTTGACACCAGTAATGACCAGTTTTAGGATTTCATGCAGGACACCACTCAATTTTTCGCAGCTAAGTGTTGACGATGAATGACACAGTGAATAGTGATGACCTCTGGCACTTCTTTCTTAAGGTGGGCTAGAAACCCAGCATGACGACCTGACATGGCAGGAGCACCGTCTGTTGCGCAAGCGCTCACGTTTGTTAGGGGAATCTCTTTTTCCTCAAAATAATCTTGTACCACTTTAAAAATCGACGATCCCTTCGTATCAGTGATCAAAGTTCTAGCAAACAGCATTTCCTCGGTAATTTCCTTTTGTTCATTGATAAACCTCACATAAGCTAATAAAATTGCTTTGTTATCAATCACAGTTGATTCATCAATCTGCAATGCAAATTTACTTTTTTTCAACAAATTGGTGAGTTTGGATTCAACGTCCGTGGCCATTTCGTCAATTCGCCTGGAAACAGTATTGTTGCTCAAAGGAACCAATTGACTTATCTTATTACTAGGGCCCTCGCCTAGCATGATTTCAACAATTTTTTTGGTAGCCGATATAACAAGAGTTTCGCCAATTGTGTGAGGATTACCACATTTAGCGATCAATAAAGACACCTCGTAAGAAGCAAGAAGACCTTTGTCAAGATCGGTTGCTCGTTTTTTAAATAATTCACTCACATTAGGGCGTTTTACAGCGTTAGCTTTGAAGTGTTGAAAATAACTAAGTTCTTTACCCACTTTATCACTGTGTACTCTTGATAAATGATCTTTAATTCGCGAAGGCTTCATGGCTTCATTACTAGTAAATGTTTTATTGCACAAAAGACAATGTGGAAACTGCACATTTTGCGGTGACGTGATAAAACTGAAACTCAGCTGAGTATTGACGACACTTCTTCTTTTTTGAATCCATTGTGCAGGAACTTCTACACTTTAAAACAAACGCACAAAAACTGATGGTGAGGCACACAAAGGCTAGTGAAGACTGTAGACGAATGTAGGTCAATGGCAAGTGTGTTGTGTTGGCAGGAGGGGGAGGGGGTTGAGTCACCAGTCGGCCGCGCTGAACAACAACAGGTGGGGGACTGTGAAGAGGGGTGAGTGTAGTGAACTCGCCGGCTGAGAATAGCCAGTGACTCGTGCTACCCGGCAACTTCTACTGTACAGTACTATTTTAATTTTTCCCCCTTTGAATACTCATCGCTCCCAAATCGCCCCCCACTTATTTATTGCCCCCCTGATAACCCAAATCTCCCACTTGGGGGCGATCGCCCGCAGGTTGGGAACCACTGCTTTAACCGATACCAACATTCGCAAAGTGTTTGTAATAAATACACTTGAACCCATGGAAAGGTACAAAATAAAGTCCAGGGCAGTTATTTATCTCTATAAAATTTTACACCTACATTTGCAGATGTGCAAGGGAATCGAACCAGGGACCCTTGGATCAACAAACAAATATATAGGGCTTTCTCTCTATTTAATAATCGGCTAAAGCAACAACATAATTACTATGCCAATATATATTTGAAAATCTGTAAGAAATATCTGTATACTTAAAACAGATTAAACAATAGATCTACATAATTCCAGTTTAAAAACTCTACAATCACGAGGTAGAGCGCAATATCCAGCTCTAAACTGACTTACAATGCCATCTGTTAGACCGATAAGTAGCCAGATTTATCACAAGCACAGTAATCATCCAAGAACTCTATATTTAAATGAGGTGTTGCGGGGACACACACACACGCATTAACCCAAATTGGTAAAAAAAAGAATAAAGTAATTTTTAATGGTCAGAATTAAGTTTTCTACTGGTAGAAATAATTTTATTTTAGAATTAAATAAAACCTTTCTTTCATTGAATATTATAATTTAATTTAAATTCGTTACTGTTTTCCATTCACAAATGCGAATAACTTAAAATACTAGGACATCCACAAATCCGGTCCGCGGGCTGGTAATTTATTAGACCGACTTTTCTAGCTGCGTCAGGAATTGAACCCGGGACCAATGGTTTGTATACAGACATGCTATCGAATGCGCTAAGGTGACGGTTGAATTTGATCCAACACATTACAAACATGGCTAAAGTGACAATTATAATTTTCTCTTTGTTTTCTTGTTTGTAATAATAACCTTCTATACCATGAATATAAAAGTTAGTATTCTCTAAACGGCCAGCTGACAAAAGGTTTTCGTACTGTTACTTGTAGATCGTACATTTTTATACACATTGAAAACATGTTCTTTGGTAATTAAAGAGTCGCAAATTTACATATTAGGCAATCAATTGCGTACAGTCCGTCGCAAACATCAAGCCGGTTGTTGCTCACATCTCCAGAGACTAATACAGGTGCCGGCGGTTTCGAGTATGCAGTAGGTGGCACTGTTTTGACCGCCTCAATAAAATGGCCCGGTACAAAATGCACCTCCAAATCACTGCTTTCTAGGGGTGGAGCCCACATCCAAACCTGAACGGGCGCTGGGTTGTGTGGATGCCCCCATTCACTGGTCGCAATCTGCAATTAAATAAATACATATTGATTAATATCGTGGGAAAAAACCACTTTCCAATCACGCTCAAATCTATAGCAGGATGCTAACTACCCAGAGACCAGTCGGCATCCACCATGCAAATTCTGTCCTCGCTAAAAAGCGCTAAAGGTTCAGGGTTATCCGGCACTACCGGTGCTGCAGGTGGAGGGGGTGCATCTTCTTGACAGTCTATCAAAAGAAAAAATACCACTGTACACCAAAGACGTAATCAGAAAAATAATAACCATTAAAATATACAAAACGCTTTAAAAAATACCTGAATTTATATATTTTTCCAGCGCGTCGAAACACATTATGATGTTTACTAGCCGCAATTATTAATTATAATGAGTGAATGTAATGAATTCAAGGTCTATTTATGGTCGCTTCAACGGGGTGTGCCGCATGTGACGGTGGCGGCTTCTTATTGGTCGATAATATTGTTTCCATATCGGTGTTTGGATTTACCGTTACTTGTCATTCAAGTTTAGGCGTCTGGTTAATACGAACGTATTAGACCCTCTGGTTGCTAGGAGGGGGGGGAGGGGGTTTCGATATGCCGTGAAGTAACATTATCCACCCACTGCGTTCGTGTTTATTTTTTCCAGCCGCTTAAATGGGGTGCAGATCACTTCTTGTGACGTAAGGAGTTAGGAGTGTTAAAATCTTTGCAAGGTCGACAAACGCTAGTCACAGTTAGGCACAACAATCTTCCATACTGGCTTGCGCACTTGCACGCGGGTCACCCCTGGTTTACATAAAGAAGTATTACTACATCATATTATAAAAAGCTTATCTTAGTAATCACATATTATTTCTTATTTCTAAATTAACAACTTATTTGCATACGCATTCTTAGAGATAGTTTCATTATAGTTTTGACATAGATTGACTGCAACAGTTCCTATCAACACCATCTACCACAATCAAACAAACAAAATAAACATTGATACATGAGGGATAAAATTAAAAAAACACAATACTGCCCTTTTTAGGGCCAACAAATACCTGAAAAAAACTGCCCTTTTCAAGGGCACCAAATTACATTACTTAATCGGCCCTTTATAGGGCCACCAATATACAAAACATAAACGGCCCTTCATAGGGCCAACAAATACCTGACAGAAAACGGCCCCTTTCAGGGCCACTAAATTATCGCACATAATCGGCCCTTTCTAAGGCAACCAATATACAACAAATAATCTGCCCTTTTCAGAGGCAGAGGCTTCAGGGCCACATAAGGACAGTGTTTTACTGAGGGGGTGTACCCACGCACTGGAGTTGTGTAACCGTGCATCGTGATGTTGTGGCACACACTGGGTTGTGTTAACGCGCACCATAATGTTTGCGTCACGCACTGGGTTGGAGTAACCACGCACTGTGTTGTTTGCTTCTCGCCTTGGGTTGGTGTAACCACGCACTGTGTTTTGTTTGCTTCACGCCTTGGGTTGGCGTAAACACGCACTGTGTTGTTTGCTTCATGCCTTGGGTTGACGTAACCACGCACTGTGTTGTTTGCGTCCAAAATTGGGTTGATGTGACCACGCACTGTGATGTTGGCATCGTGCACTGTGTTTTGTTTGCTTCACGCCTTGGGTTGGCGTAAACACGCAATGTGTTGTTTGCTTCATGCCTTGGGTTGACGTAACCACGCACTATGTTGTTTGCGTCCCACATTGGATTGATGTGACCACGCACTGTGATGTTGGCATCGTGCACTGGGTTAGGGTAACCACGCTCTATCTGCTTACGTCACGCACAGGGTTGGCGTAGCCAAGAATGTATTGTTTGCTTCACGTTTTGGGTTGGCGTAGCCATGAACTGTTATGTTTACGTCACGCACTAGGTGGGGTAACCGCACACGGTGATCTTTCGTCTCACGATGTTTTGGCGGGATTGGGAGTTTTTGAGGTCAAAGTCGGATACGCCATTCTGCACTGCCTGTTAAGGGAGGGTCTGGTCGTATTGCGTAATCAGATATAGTGGGTTCGGGGTCCTCTGTTGGGTCGTTCCTGTAGCTGTCGTTCCCCGATGTTCTCACTGGGGGTGCAGAACGTAGTTGTCTCCTATGTTCCTTTCTTGATTGCCCATTTGGGTAGGTAACCGAGTAAACTCTCCTCTTTGTTTTCTCACCGGGTAAGGCCCCTCTCATTTGGGGGTAAAACTGGCATAGGAAGTTTCTATAACGTTAAAAAGGGGGTGGGTTCGAACTAGCACTAGATCGGCGTTCCGGAAGGGTTTGATGTGCTGTGATGAAGGTTGGGAGTACATTTGTGGATAGGTCACTTAATTTCCTCGCACCCGTTTTTCCCTTTGGGCGGCTCCTTGGCTGGGTTTCTCATTGTCTTTGAGTCGAATTTGATGGTTGATGTTGCGTGTTCTGTGTAAAGGTCACTGAGTGTTGAAAACTTCTGGGTGTTGGTCCAGTAGCACGAGTTGTTCTTGATGTTCTATTGGGGCGTGTTTGCTGATTTTGTCTCGAGGAATAGTAGGGGGATCTCCATTAAGTCTCAGGGTCCAGTACAGAGTATGGCGCTCATGGTTATCATATAGTACTCGGCTGTTCTCATAGTCCAGGATAACCTTCTGTTCCATGAACCATGGTTGTCCCAAAATAAGTGCTTCTCGGAGCTCCTCGGACATCAGGAATGTGACGTTTCTTTCCATTTTTTGCATGCTTAGGGGTAAAGTTATCTAGCCTCAGATGGCGAGGTCACTCCCAACCTTGGCCAGGTGGATGGGTGTGGGGAAGGGGATTAACTTCTTCAGGCTTGTAGGAGTAAGGTGTTGGTATTGTATGAAATTAGTGGTAGCCTCAATATCTAATAGGACTAGTAGAGGGCCATGAGGAGTTTCATACAATACTCTGGGAATTGGTTGGGTTGTAGAAGGATTGACGCTGTTTATTACATGTGGTGGCCCTGATTCCTGTCTCCAATAGGTGGAGCCCTGCTGTCCTTTGTCTTAGTTGTTTCTCGATATTGCCTTCTCTTGCTGGCGTTGGGTTAACACTGGGCAATCATGGTTAAAATGGTATCCTGGACAGTGGTAACATCTTGGAGGTCACGGTTCAGATGTGGTTGTTGGGTTCTTGATGAGGTGTGTCGTCGTTGTTGCAGGATTTTTGGATATATCTCTAGTGACTAGTTCTTCCAACTCTTGAGGGTGTGGGGCTCGAAGAAAAGGTCTTAGTTTCGGTCGAACTAGTTCAATTAACATGAGGATTATCTCCCTTGAGGAGGCGGTAGGGGACAAGCGTTGATACAGCCCTATCTTGTGTCGAAGGAATATCTCGACGGGCTCAGTCTGTGTTTGTTCCTTCTCGTATAGTTCCGTGTGGAGAGAGGCTATGGTGGTTGTACTGGCAAAGTGGTGCGTTAGTAGTTGTTTGAATTCTTAACAAGTCGTAATATATTCCCAGTAGGGAGGAATCAAGTATATGAGGGCACGGAGGGGAAATGTGTATGTGTGTGTGTGTACCCCCACCCCTTCCCCTCCCCTGCCTTGTATGTTGGAGCTCGCGCGCTCTCTCTCTCTCCCTCTCCCTCACTCTAGATGTAGTTAGGAATACTGGGGCAGTGAAGGGTAATGATTGTCCCCCACTTCTCCCTCCCCTCTCTCGTCTTATACATGTGAAGTATGTTGGATGACGTGCGCGCGCGCCTCTCTCTCTCCTTATACATGCATACATGACAGGGTGGGGGAGTGGGGGGGAGGATGGAGATGGTCCCGTGAGTCGACGGTTCGCGCGAGGGTTTGGGTTGTATGATTGGCCCGGCTCTCCAGAGGGGGGGAGCCTCTCGAGTACTATCTTGAAAAAAAAGGGTGACCTTTAATCTCGATGTAACATTTTCAAGTGGGTATGTGGCACATGATAGATTTCACCCTTAGTCTCGGCTCACCCCTTTCGAATACAATCTTGAAAAAGGGCGACCTTTCTTCTTCTGAGTTTTCTGCGAAAAGTTTGAGAGTGGGGATATGTGAGACATGATAGATTTCTTCTTCATTCACAGCCCGAACCCTTGAACTCACTATTTGTGAGAGCTCTCAAACTTCAGATGTGAACATCTGTTTTGCTTCCATCCGTGAGGGGGGCTTTCAAACTTGTCAGTGTTCCATTATAGAACGTGAGTGGACTGTGGGAATTTTAAAAAGAATATATTCGAGAGAGCACTTAAGAAATTAGTTTAATCGTGTTGGTAAATGATTCTCCTGACGGAAGGTTTTAGAACTCGAGGATGAGGAAAAATATTTTTTCTGTGAACTATGAACTTTAGACTCCCACGCTCTGTAGTGGGCGGGGCTAAGAGTTCCTCCTGCAGCTTGGAACCCCTTCTTGCAACGCCTCCTGTAGAGGGGGTTGCTTGTAATCTTCACCTTTTCCTATATATTGAGTTAACCCTTTTAGATGAAATCATTAGCTACCATCTACATTCTAAAGATTAACAATATCTAGTGAATAAACAGCACTTCTTCTGAGTACAATCGGTTCGAGTGAAATTATAACAAAGATGTTAACGGATTTAGAGATTGGTCGTGGATATCATGTTATGAGTATAAAAACGTTATCAACGCGTTATGGACGTCGAGTTCTCACATTGCTGGAGGACAAATATAATGTTTGGTTGCCTAATCGGTTCTCATTACTCAACGACGAGCAGCTGGAAGACATTTCCAAAGTGGGCTTACTGCTTGTATACAAAGGCATCTCCAAGAATAGCTAAACAGCCATCTTAAGCTTTGAAGATAAGTGAACATTCAAATTTGTGTGTATATCATTCTATTTGTCTTATATTCAAAATTCGTATAAGAATTAAATGTAAAAAAGTTAATTGTTCATTGGTTAAGATATTAGCTTCAATGTTTATATCGTTTACCCTCCATTATAAGAATTATTATTTGGAAACTTCGGTTAAAACTTTTTCTTTATTAATTCGAACATATTAATTTTCTCGTATTAATATTTATTGGAAGATGATGTGTTTGTTTTTGACTGCTGAGGATGTGGAGAACAAGGTTCAAATCTCAGTCAGGATGAATGAGGGATGGTTTTTCCACTCTCCCTCTACGCAAATGTAGGTTCACTTCCTCTAATTTGAGCTTCCCAATTCCTAATCCATTAGCGTAATTAGTACTCTGAATGATTTTACATTCTCGTCATGCACAAATGATGGTACATTTGTTAAGAATAATAGCCTACTCACCCTTACCCTTAAAATGCGTATATCCCGAATTAATAGTAAAATCAATGTGGTAAAAAGGAATGTATAAAATTTAAAAAATAGCATACTTTCAATAAAAGACCAGTGAAGCTTATGATCAATAATTGCAATAATTTATAGTTTAAGTTGGGGATTGTTGGTTAAGCTAATTGAACTGTTAGTGAAATATTCACAATGAGTATAAAAATAAAGTAAAACCGATTATTGAACCCATTTCTAATAAATCTAGGATTAATCAAATCGGTCAGAAGATGTATTTTAAACTAGAAAACATAATAAAGTCAACCTAACCTAACCTATCTATTGCAATGCATCAATACAAGACAAAGAAAATTTAAATAAAATATGATGTTGCGCATAATCAAAGAGTGCATCTTTGGCTTTTACTCATGCTAGAAAAAAGCGATTAAAAAAAGTGGGGATACTTTTGGCGCCCAGTTAGGGTGGGAAGAAACTGCCCTTTAATTTTTTCAAATGTCCTGTATCGTCCCCTCAATTTTTAACCAACAAGAGTGGTTCGATTTGCACATATTAGCTCATCACAAATAATATTAAATTTACTAGTCTCCGTTATAATTTGTGTTTTCTTGGTCATGACAACGTTAGTGTTCAAGGGTGACCTGGCGGTCTAGGCGTAAGGTGTCAGACTGCTGTGCTGGTGGCCGGGGTTCTATCCTCGGTCCCGGCACAGATTTATCTGATTACCAAACCCTTCCTTCACCTCTGACATGACATCTTGTGAATGTGGGGGGTGCCAGGCCTCCACCGTGGTTCGGATTCCACGTTAAACTGTGTAGGTGCTTCATTTTTATCTCACAATCACCCTACCATTACACATTAGCTTAAGTGCGTATAACCCGAATGGGTAGTAAGACGCGGTGCTAATAATAATAATAGAGTTCAAATTCCTGGTGAATATATTGAGGGTGGGTATTCCTAAAATGTTTCTCTTATTTCACGGACATGTCCATATACTTCCTTTAAATTCTACCTTCCTCGTCCCTACAATCAATGAAATTAAATGCGATTAACACACGCGGGTAGTTAACCACTTTTTTTCCCCCTTTCGCTGACTTCTTTCAAAGAGAGGAGTGAAGTAAGCCATAGCATATTGAGCGATATTTTGAGTTTTATTTTCGTATTTCACATAAAATTCCTTCAACCAGCCAATGTTAATAGATAGTATAGTGTTGCCCTGATGCTTCTGGATCTTGAAGGGCCTAGTCCCTTAAACACTTCTATCACCTTATTCTGCTCCCCCTTCCCTTCTAATGTATTTAAGACCACATCACTATTGTGACTAATGTATTTGGGAGGATATAGCTTTGAAAAACCAAGAAATGCAGTTAAATAAACATTTTCAACTGTAGGCTTATGTACAGAGACCGGATACATTGCTTTAAAATGTGGGAGCGCAGGAGACGCAAAAAAAGAGGGGTGGGGGTGTTTTTGCAATTCTTATATCAAGACTTTTTTGGTAAAAATATTAAATAAATAAAATATTTCTCCTGTAGAAAATATAGTTTAATTTTCTTCTCATAGTGATATCAATAGTTCTAGAATATGTTGGGTGTCCTGGAATTGGATAACAACTTTTTTCTTAATTTAAAAAGTTTCTTATCTAATGCTTCATATCTTATGACATAGATTCAACAACTATTAATATCATCATGTGAATAAAATTAAACTATATGTTTTTACCGGACAGTATTTTATTTATTTTGGAAAAAAATATTGCTCCAAAAACTGTAAAAAATACTGACCTTTTCTCGCGTCCCTTACACTCACACTTTAACCCTTTTTTTTTCATTATTGCTAAAGAAAAATTTCCCCTTACTTATTAGCGAATCGCAATGCATGTTAAAAACAACAACACGCGGATGAATAGTACAAATGGTACAATGATAACTGTGTCAACTACCTGCCGGTAATCTGGTTTGGTTTACTGGACGCATGATTTGCACATTTAGGTTCCACTCTCCCTCTATGCAAATGTGATTTCACTTCCTCTAATTCGACCTTCCCAATTCCTAATCTATTAGCGTAATTAGTACTCTGAATGATTTTACACTCTCATCATGCACAAATGATGGTACATTTGTTATGAATAATAGCCTACTCACCCTTACCCTTAAAAAGCGTATATCCTGAATTAATAGTAAAACCATGTGGTAAAAAGGAATGTATAAAATTTAAAAAATAGCATACTTTCAATAAAAGACCAGTGAAGCTTATGATCAATAATTGCAATAATTTATAGTTTAAGTTGGGGATTGTTGGTTAAGCTAATTGAACTGTTAGTGAAATATTCACAATGAGTATAAAAATAAAGTAAAACCGATTATTTAACCCATTTATAATAAATCTAAGATTAATCAAATCGGTCAGAAGATGTATTTTAAACTAGAAAATATAAAAAAAACCTAAACTACAGCGACACCTTGTCGTAATTTGATATCGTCTTTAATTCGAATTTTTCGCCCGGTCCCTAGATGATGTGTTTGTTTTTTTGACTGCTGAGGTTGTGGCGAACAAGGTTCAAATCTCGGTCAGACTAACGGGGGGTGGTTTTTTCCACTCTCCCTCTACGCAAATGTGGGTTCTCTTCCTCTAATTCGACCTTCCCAATTCCTAATCCACTAGCGTAATTAGTACTCTGAATTATTTTACACTCTCATCATACACAAATGATGCTACATTTGTTATGAATAGTAGCCTACTCACCTTACATACACACATACACACACATACACACACAACAATACACTACACACATACACATACATACACACACATACACACATACACATACACACATACACACATAAACACATACACATACACACATACACATACACACATATACGCATACACGCATACACACATACACATACACACATAAACACACATACGTGTATTCGTGCAAGGAGACTATCCCAGCGTGGTCGTGGGAAACCAAATTCCGATCAGCTGGAGGTGGAGTACAAGGCTGCACGGCAGCGGCTTGCCAAAGCCATCAAGGCCAGTAAGAGACAGTGATGGGATGAGCTCCTGGTAGAGGTGGAAGGTGATCCATGGGGTAGGCCATATAAGGTGGTCATGACCCAGCTGAAGAGCCAGCCGATGCCCCCGCCAACGTGCCCAGATTTACTGAGTAAGATCGTCTCAGCGCTTTTTCCGCAACAGCCCGAATGCGTCCATCATATCTAGCAGGATAAGGAGGATACGATCCCGCTGGTGACAGCTGAAGAGCTGAAGAGAGCGTGCGCGAAAGTGGGAGACACGAAGGCCCCAGGTCTTGACGGTATCCCCAATGTCGCGCTCAAGGCAGCCATTAACGCAGTGCCAGGAATGTTCCTGGACATGTACAACACATGTCTCCAGGAGGGTACCTTCCCTCAGAAGTGGAAGCAGCAGAGACTGGTGCTTCTCCCCAAGGGGAAGAAACCGCCGGATGAACCTTCATCCTATCGTCCACTCTGCATGCTTGATACAGCTGGCAAAGTCCTTGAACGAATAATTCACGGGAGAATTGAGAAAGTAACACAGAAAAAACTATCAGATAAGCAGTATGGTTTCCGCAAAGGGCGCTCCACGCTCGACGCTATTGCCCTGGTGGTGAAACTTGCAAGGGATGCGATCTCCGGTGACAGGTGGAAGAACGGTGAGAAGCAGTACTGTCTAGTAGCGACGCTCGATATCAAGAACGCCTTCAATACAGCCAGGTGGGACTGCACAATGGGGGCGCTAGCGGAAATGGATGTTCCAGGATACCTGCAGAAGATGATAGCTAGCTACTTCACCGACAGGGTCCTCAAGTACGACACGGAGTATGGTCCACAAGAGTATCGGGTAACTGGGGGAGTACCTCAGGGCTCGGTTCTTGGGCCTCTCTTGTGGAACATCATGTATGATGGACTTCTGAAGCTCGTACTACCAAGAGCAGTGACACCCGTGGCCATCGCTGATGATGTCGCTCTTGTCATTGTAGGAAAACACCTGGAGGCCATCGGAAACCTCTTTGAGATCGCATTCATAAGGATTCATCGGTGGATGGATTCGGTTGGCCTGAAGCTGGCAGAGCACAAAACCGAAGCAGTATTGATCACCAGCAGGAAGAAGCTTGAGACGATCTCACTGCAAGTAGGTAAGCATGAGGTCACGTCCCAGCCGTGCATTCGGTATTTGGGGGTGATGCTCGACTCGAGACTCAACTTTAAGCAGCAGGCGGAGCATGCCAGTGCCAAGGCGTCTGTGGTTGGGGCTGTTCTATCACGGCTCATGCCCAATGTGGGGGCCCCAAACAGAGAAGGAGAGCACTCCTGTCATCAGTCGTCACGTCAGTCCTCGCGTATGGCATTTCCATCTGGGCCGATGTACTGGCACTCCAGGAGTCCCGTCGTAAAGTGGCACCAGTCTATCGGCTGAGCGCTTTACGAATAGCAAGTGCGTTCCGCACGGTATCAGAAGATGCGGTGTGCGTTATCGCCGGAGTGCTGCCTATTGGGGTTTTGGCGGAAGAGCGGAAGGCCCTGTATAGTCGCAAAGGTCTAACATCGCTGAGCGCAGAAGAGTTGAAGAGGCAGGAGCGGCGAAGTAGTCTCCAACGATGGCAGCGGCTGTGGGAGACCTCCACCAAGGGGAGATGGACTTACCGTTTGATTCCCGAAGTGGATAGGTGGTACAACCGCAGCCACGGAGCTATTAATTACTACTTGACACAGATGATCTCGGAACATGGGTTCTTCCGGGCATACCTATACAAGTTTAAGTATGAGGATTCCCCGGAGTGCCCCACCTGTCACGGAGAAGAGGAGAATGCCGAGCACGTGTTCTTCACGTGTCCTCGGTATGATACCCAGCGTGAAAACCTGGAGGTCATAGTAGAGGGAAAGATTACGCCAGAAAACTTAAGGGATATGATGCTGTCGTCAGAGGCATCGTGGAAGGCGACAAGCACGTTCGCGACGGAAGTCCTTAAGGGTCTACGTCACGAAGAGCAGGAAAGGAGGAAAAGAGAATCAGAAGGAAGGAGCCTAGGACATCCCTAATCCCGCCACCAACAGTTAGGTGGGAAAGAGGAAGTAGGAGAGGTCGAATAACAGAAGGAAGAGCAGAACAACAGCTAATTCTGCCCCTCACGAAGTAATACCTAACGGCGGTTCCGTGGGGGAGTAACAGAGGCAAGGAGAAGAGGGTCAGGTTTTTTAGTCGGTATGGTCAACTCCAAATCGAGTCCGACACTCTGTGCGTAAAAGCATTTTCCCCCCCTAAAAAAAACACACACATACACATACACAAACACATATACACATACACATACACATACACATACATACATACATACACATACACACATACACAAACACATACACATACACACATACGACATTAGCTTCAATGTTTGTATATCATAGCTTCATGATCCGCTAACTAGATATTCCTGTTTGTTTTTTTATAGCTGTCTCAGAGCCGCTCGATGAGATCCTAGAGCAAGCTGGGCAGAAATGAATAGGATAGTACGAGGAGGGTAGGGCCTGCTTAGAGCATAGCGCACACACGAACTTAGAAAAAACATGTCAGGACCCCCAACAAAACGAGCTCGTTTGTCAACTCCTATCATCGTATCTCGACAAACTAACGGAAATAGGGTGTATACTCTCGATGAATTAGACTCTAATTAACAACTTTTAATCAAATACCTGAAACATGATATCACTCCTCGCGATGGGAAGGTATATAATGCTTACATAAAACATATAGATGGCCAGATTAAGACCTCGGGCGTACTGATATTGGGACAGGATGATATAGACGCACAGATCCAAAGACTTATAACCCTTTCACGAAACTTAGGTGCAGGATTTATACAGTTTAGGCTTTACCTGGAGCCGCTAGGACTATCTAACAAACTTATTGAACAAGCGTACGCCCGACGCATAAAGACGTACTCTATCACCAATGAACTACCCTATAAGGATCCTGTACAGTTTCTCGTTGCGTGCGGGGATATTTACGTAAAGACGGTAGAAAAAGAATCAATCGCAAATGGCTCGATAAAGGTAAATTGTTAATAATCTTTGTATCATTGTAATCTGATCTAAGTGAAATTAAAATCTCTTAAATTTTTGTCGCCAGCATTTCAATGTATTGCAAATCTGATGCCTAATTGAATGGGTCATTTCAAATAGGACATATTTCATATTTTTACCTAAAATTCACTTTTTACCATTCTTGAGTAATAGAGTGGAAGGGTGGTGCAGATTTCATAAAATGTTTTGAAAGTGTTAATTTGTATTCTGTTAGTTTGAGAGAAAGGATTTAATTTTTTAATAATCTTTGTATCATTGTAATCTGATCCAAGTGAAATTAAAATCTCTTAAATTTTTGTCACCAGCATTTCAATGTATTGCAAATCTGATGCCTAATTGAATTGGTCATTTCAAATAGGACATATTTCATATTTTTACCTAAAATTCACTTTTTGCCATTCTTGAGTAATAGAGTGGAAGGGTGGTGCAGATTTCATACAATGTTTTGAAAGTGTTAATTTGTAGTCCGTTAGTTTGAGAGAAAGGATTTAATTTTTTAATAATCTTTGTGTCATTGTATTCTGATCTAAGTGAAATTAAAATCTCTTAAATTTTTGTCACCAGCATTTCAATGTATTGCAAATCTGATACCTAATTGAATTGGTCATTTCAAATAGGACATATTTCATATTTTTACCTAAAATTCACTTTTTGCCATTCTTAAGTAATAGAGTGAAAGGGTGGTGCAGATTTCATACAATGTTTTGAAAGTGTTAATTTGTATTCTGTTAGGTTGTTACCCCTCGCATCCCGATGTCCTGAAACTGACTGTGTGTATAACTTTCCCTGCCCGCTCCCCGAAAAATTGTTCGAGCGTATAAGCGAGGGAGGGAGGGCTATACCAAAACCTTCCTCTCAGAGAGAAAAAAATTGTGGAAGTGTTTAAACCTTTTTTTAATTTGCTAAGTCGAATGGTTTTTTTAAAAAAAGATGTACAAAATGCAAATATTACTGGTATCACATGTGAATATAAATGCCCAGATGAGAACGTTATAAGATGTTTGACTGGTCTGTGAAACATATTATATTGTTATAAACAAACCATGTCGTTTCAGATGACGTTCTGATACGAATCTTTGTTCTAAGACTATGGTAAGAAAAGGCTTTTTAAAAACTTTTTTTAGTGAACATTTTCTTGCAGTGTACCCGCTTTGGTGGCTGCAGGGTTTAAGGCGCTACACTCACAGTATTATTATTATTATTATTATTAGCACCGCGTCTTACTACCCATTCGGGTTATACGCACTTACGCTAATGTGTAATGGTAGGGTGATTATGAGATGAAATGAAGGACCTACAGTTTAACGTGGAATCCGAACCACGGTGGAGGCCTGGCATTCCCCACATTCACAAGATGTCTTGTCAGAGGTGAAGGAAGGATTTGGAAATCAGATAAATCTGTGCCGGGACCGAGGATTGAACCCCGGCCGCCAGCACAGAAGTCTGACACCTTACCCCTAGACCACCAGGTCACCGACACTCACAGTAAACTAGACTGCTGATAACGAGGTTCGAATCTGGGTCAGATATATTTATTACCGGTATCACATGTGAATATAAATGCCCAGATGAGAACGTTATAAGATGTTTGACTGGTCTGTGATTTCTTATCAGATAATAAAATGCAGTGTACCCGCTTTGGTGACTGCACTGTTTAAGGCGCTACTCTCACAGTAAACTAGACTGCTGATAACTAGGTTCGAATCTGGGTCATGTGTATTTACATATCTAAAAACCTCTCATTTTTCAAGCAAAATCTAAACAGCTTTATTATTTAATTAAAACCAAAACTATCTTTATATTGTTAAAGCAGTAGTATTGTCGAGGAATAATTCAACAATGAGAGAAAAAATTGTGGAAGTGTTTAAACCTTTTTATAATTTGCTAAGTAGAATGGTTTTTTAAAAAAAGAGGTACAAAAACATAATTTTGTTTATATATATTACTGGTATCACATGTGAATATAGATGTCCAGATGAGAACGTTATAAGATGTTTGACTGGTCTGTGAAACATTTTATATTGTTATAAACAAACCATGTCGTTTCAGATGACGTTCTGATACGAATCTTTGTTCTGAGCGAGGGAAGATATGTATGCTTCCAGGAGCTTATTAAATGTACGCAGATTTGGGAGGGGGGAAGGGTTGACCGGAGACCTGACATCCCTCGGAAGGGGTTTGGTAATCTTCACGCCGACTATTGCCCCCCCCCCCTCCATCCCGAGCATATAAAGCGGCCGCGAGGTAGGGAGTCGTATCTCATTCGATATGTTTAGACAGTTGGGTTACCGTCTGGAGGACATGAGCGATATTAAGATCTCGAACGGCGGTTTAGAATACCACATCGCGAGGGCCGACAAGGGTTACAGCGAGTGCTGCGATTCTTCCGTGCACTGGCTCGGATGCCATAATCCCGGAATGTGGGAATCGAGTCAGTCCATCGAACGCTGTTTTACCGCTTGCCCCGTCTACAATCTCAAGGAAGGGGACGAGCCGCAAATTCTCCAGGAGGAGGAAAACGCTTTATGCGCCGAGTTGGATCGAATCGAGCGCGAGGAACTCTATCGGGTCAAGTGCATCTCCGAACTTGAAAAGTATCGAACGTACAACGTCCGTCGTCTAGAAGGGGATGAAGAGGTCAGCGAGGAGGAAGACGTATGTTCGGTTCGAACATCATAACGCTAGACTATGTGGGCAGAGTACATCTTCTAGGCAAAAACTTTGGTGCGAGGTACAGGAGTCGCTTTAACGCTTCACAGAGAGGACTGATATATCTAGGTGAAGACAAGTACGACCTATTCAAGTGGTGAAGCGTTCGCGTTCTATGACGTATGTACGTGTTTACCCAAGACTGGAAAAAAAACTATATGTAAGACTTTAGAGAAAGAGATTTTCGTATCGCATGTTCTATGACGTATGTACGAGTTCACCCAAGACTGAAAAACTATATGTAAGAGTTTAGAGAAAGAGTTTTTTTTGTATGCATCGAGTGAAAGACTATATTTTTTTCGAGAGAGAAAGAATTTAATCTTTGTACCGAATATATATGTGTGTGTGTATGTATCATCATAATCTTAAGAATATACTCGCTAAATAAAAAGCTGTACTATTCATTTAAGTTCATGATCCTATTATAAAGAATAACAACTGGTTTTACCTTTGAAAGCCATATTTGTGATGGTATGGGTACAGAGAGTATTTACACTCTCATCACGCACAAATGATGGTACATTTGTTATAATGAGCTGTCATCCAAGCAAACGAAGGTCGTGGATGCACTTTATGTGTGGGGGGCTGCACAGTGTGTTTTACGCCCTCTCTCTACTTAATTTACTTTACTTCCATTATTGTTTCCAGTCTGTGGCCTGGACCAGTTTTTTATTCAAGCCATATATTTTCAACTAACGGCTTGCTAGGTCTGTCCTAGTTGATATGTCTTATAGTCTAGCTTAAGACGAGGACAGGCACAACATCCAGCCCCCCAATCGTTAATTGATCAATGTGAAAGGAGAAACCCACATTTCACTAATGATAAACTTTTTGGCCATGCCAGGAATTGAACCAGGGATCCATACGTCAGTAGAATGACACGCAACCAACTGAGTCAAGGTGTGAACTCTCCAGTCAAATGCGGTTTTCAAAAATGTTCACTCTTAGTCTATGGCTGATAGCCTGGAGTCACGTCCTATGATATTTAGATTTAAGCGCACAGGACTATTTTATTTGGAAACATCCGCACTTTATTAGTGAGGCATCATTCTCATCTGGTTTAGTTTGCTAGTTACAGGGAGGTTGGAGTTTGAATCCTGGTTGGGTAGGGCTTAACCTACGTGGTTTCTTAGTCACCCTTCAAGAAAATGTTGATCCATTTCCTCTAAATTATACTATGCTCCTCCCTGCACCGTTAGTGTAAATATGCAAATAGGCCAGACGGACAGTATTGGTAATACGACATTTGCACCATTTCTCGGAAAATAGACACACTGATACGTTCCAACTCGAGTTACACGGGTGTGTTACACCACGTCCTAATATCCGCCCTGGCTATCCACATATTTATCATAATGGAGAATGGCGGTAGAATTTATAGGAAATCCACCCGCGTTAATGCGGAGGTAGTGGGAAAAACCAATAAGGAGAAAACATTCTCAGATCCCCAGCAGGGATTAAATCCCAACCTCCTCGTCATCCGCAATACAGTATTTTGTGTAAACTACTGGAGTGTAAGAAACGCGAATTAAGGTCGGGTTTTTTGCAGTTTTTATATCAAAACTCTTTCGGTAAAAATAAATAAAATATTGCTCCATAAGAAACGTAATTTTATTTTACTCACATGGTGATATCAACAGTTCTTAAATATTGGTCAATGGTTGTCCTGGAATTTAATGACAAATTTATCTCTTCACTTAAAAAGTTAATCATCTAATGCTGCTATGCTCATGAGTCATGACTCATTGCATATATTCAAGAACTGTTGATATCACCATGTGAAAAAAATTAAACTCTTTGTTTCTACTGAAACAATATTTTTATTATTTTTGGACAAAAAATCTGTTGCTATAAGAACTGCAAAAAACAAGTTAGTATTGTTTATATCATCGGAATCAAAGGAAAACTTAAATATTCGAACGAATGCGATTATCGCAATATGATGTCAATAAAATTTTATTATTCACTATTTAACCATATTACTTCAACCCTTTACCTAAATTTCGGGGGGGGGGGGGGGGGGCTCGAGATGAATTGCTCTAAAATACTAATTGATTTATTTTCTAGTATCTCGATGACGCGATACAATTTAGAATGAATCCATGTTCTGTGGAAGATATGTATGTTTCCATGTCTTCGTCAGGAACCGAGGATTGAAGCTCGGACCCTCAGGAGAGAGCTCGCGTAGCCGTGGTAACAATACGAATCAAGGAAGAGGGAGGGTAGAAGAGTATCCCGGGAACCAAGCCCGGACCCAGGTCATGGAAGATATGTATGTTTCCACGGAACCGAGGATTGAAGCTCGGACTCTCGGGAGGGGAAAAAAATGACAGCTGAACGCGGAAATCGAGTCCTTGGCCTGGTTGGTTCGTACGGGAATCAAACACCCCAGACTCTGTTACCATCATAGAGTCTGCCTTAACCCTCTTTGAGGGTCGATCCTCGTGTCCTAGCAATACAGACGGAGGTTACCCCTCCCTCACCCCTCGCATCCCAACCATCTGTGTGTATAACTTCCTCTGGTCGCGTATGCGCGTATAAGTGTGGAAGGGTGCCTCTCCATCCCACTCTGAGAGAGAGAGAAAAACCCGTCGTTTCCTAATCATCGCATACAGTGAGCGAAAGACTATAATCTTTGTACCGAATATATACGCGTATGTATCATGCCCGTACTATTAAACGAGGGTTTACGATGGTTTTCCCTCCCGGCACGGCCTCAGAGGAGGTTTGGGCTCCCGGCATGGCCTAGGAGGAGGTTGCCGACATCTTAGCTCGGGGTCCCGGCAAAAAAATACGGGATGGGAATAACAACTGGATTTACCTTTGAAAGCCATATTTGGGTACAGAGAGTATTTACACTCTCATCACGCGCAAATGATGGTACATAGAACCCTACTCACCCTTACCTATTAAAAGCGTGCATCCGGGGGAATGTATATCTCGTAATTAATAACCGTCATGGCCTCGGAGGAGGACTGGTAATCTTCACGCCGACCTGGGTACAGAGAGTATTTACACTCTCATCATGCGCAAATGATGGTACATAGAACCCTACTCACCCTTACCCTTTAAAAGCGAGCATTCCGGAGTAGTAGTAAAACGAGGAATGTATATCTTGTAATTAATAACTGGCATGGCCTCGGAGGAGGACTGGTAATCATAAGAAAAAAGCTACGACGTCAGCCCGCCCTGAAGACCCTATGCGTGTATAAGACTATTGTCCCGCTCAACGACTCGGCATGGACTCGGAGGTGGTTGCCGACATCTTAGCTCAGCGTCCCGTCATGGCCTTGGAGGAGGTTTTGAGAGTCCTGGCATGGCCTCGGAGAGAAGCCTGGTAATCGGGAACCGAAACCCGGACCCCTCGCGTAACCTTCCGCCTCCGTACCTCGAGAGATTCCCCTCACCCCCGCGCACTGCATCCTCACCCCCTCGCCTCCCTCAGATCATCCCACACACACCACCACCTCCCCCTACATGCCCTGAGGTTCCTATACGTGTATAATGTCCCCAGCCTGCCCCGAGGATCCTATGTATGTATAAGGAGAGACAGAGAGAGAGAGGCGTGCGCGCGCGCGTCATCCAACATACGAGGATTAGGCGCGAAAGGGGAGGGAGGAGTGGGGGGACAATCATTACCCCTCACTGCCCCAGTATTCCTAACTACATCTAGAGTGAGGGAGAGAGAGAGAGAGAGAGAGAGAGAGAGCGCGAGCTCCAGCATACAAGGCGCGGGAGGGGAGGGAAGGGGTGGGGTACACACACATACACACTTCCCCTCCGTGCCCTCATATACTTGATTCCTCCCTACTATTCCCCATAAAGTTTCCACCACAGGGTGGCAGTGTCCTTATGTTGCCGTTGGATGGTAGGTATCCATTCTAGCGGGTCTAGTTGAGCGGTTCTGAGCTGGAGCTCACAGCGTTGAGTGAAGGTAGTAGGGTCTTTATGCCCTCGACCGTGAAAATCTGGTAGGGTTGTTAGGGGGTAGAGACTTGGAAACAGACATTGGTGGATGACAGTCAGGTGGGAGTGGTATGGTGGTGTGCTGACGGTGGAGGATGTAGACCGTTGGCATGGTGGACATCGGATGAAGAGGCCACTGAGGTCTCTAGGCTCATCTTTCCAACCCAGGCACTGGTAGTTGTAGTATTGTCGACAGTCCTCGCAGTTGATCTCTCGGCCATCTTTCCCAATACAGGTTAACCCTGGACAATAATGTATTTCCACCGGTGACTCAACGCAGGTAGTGCAACGGTGGGCTGGTTCGTTGTTATCACGTGGCTCGTCTGCTCGCCCAATGCACAGGTGATGATAGGGCTTTTGGCAGAATGTGCAGTTACATAGTGTCGGTCCCCTCTTTGGCTACACGATGGGTTGGTACATTTTTTACTTTGGACTATAGTAATTTTGTCTTCTCTGACGAGGCTGTCTTGTCTTCTTTGCTGAGCTTGTTTGGGTACCATCGGGTTTTGTTCACTCCCGGAAGTGTTGTGTGGTGTTCTGGGGTTGTGTAGTTGGTTTGTTGGACATCCGTCCTGTGTCTTGAATGGTCCCACGTTCAGGTGCCAGAACTGTTGTCCCTCGCTGCGACTTTTGGGGTAAATGGTTGATGTCACGACGACGGCGACGTTTTGTTCAGACAAGTGTGGGTAGGGGTAAGAAAAGGTTGGCAAGATTGTTCCGGCAACTTTAGTCACGGTGGGAGGTAGGATAGAGTCCCGGCAAAGTGAGTCGTGGTGGGAGGTAGTTTAGAGTCCCGGCCACTTGAGTCACGGTGGGAGGTAGGATAGAGTCCCGGAAACATGAGTTGCGGTAGGAGGTAAAGGATGACGGTGGAAGGAGAGGGAGCTCAGATAAAATCGCTCTTAACAAAACTAGACAGTTTATTAAGCTCTTTCAAACGGTGCACCAGGGTTGGGTAGCCACTCTCCGACTACCTCTGACCAAGGAACCACCGTGTTAAATACCCTCCAGTGCTGCCTGGTCTTGTCCAATGGGGGAAATGGGAGCTCCCCATTGGCGCGGGAAAACGTGAGCGATATTGGCCGCCAAGCGAGCCAATAGAAAGAGGAGTTCTCCGAAGTGCGAAGTCAAATGGCATGCTCTGATGCTCCCTGAAGGGGAGCACGAAAGAAAGTTCCAACACGTAACGACCAATTGGTCACACCGTGTGGTTCACAAATAAAGACGGGTTGTCATTTTTCACGAAGTTCTGAAACAGAGAAACGTATTATTATTAATAATAATAGTGAGGGAAAGAAAAATTTGGGGAACCGAATAAGGGTTTTTAGAGTTACGTGCGGAGACACTACTCTATGGGGGGCTGAGTGAGAGCCTCCCAAACAACTGTTGTCACATCTCGCTTATCCGAGCAGAGATTTGAGACGTCGAAGGTACCCACCATGACGCCTCCATTTCTTTTTATCCATGATGGGCACCTCCATCAATGCCATCATTTCTTGTGCTTGCTGATGGCCTGTCCCTATTGATAAGGCACCTCACACAAACTCATCATTTAACAATTCTTCCTTGCTTTAAACTTCAGTTTTGACCATTCTAGTTTCTTCACATATTAAACATTTAAAAATCAAATGGCTGACAATTCCAATCCTTTTCTCGGAATGAAACAAAAAACGTCCTTCGATACATATTCTCCCATGTGTGGCAAGGGTGGTAAGCTGACTTAGCATATGAACAATATTTACCACACGAAGTCCACTAAGAAGTTCATTCATTTCCTTGATATTTGGATCCCTTATGATGGGGATTTCAACCCAATATTCCTGGTCAGAATCTGAAAGTTCTTGATTTTCCGAAACATTTAGACTGAAAAAACAAAAAATTATATAGACTACATAAAATAACGCTTTTTAAGCGATATTTGTTAAATTATAAAATTATATGATTAATCACAGTTAGTAAACATATGCTTATTGTTAATTGTTTAAAACTATAAAAATAGTTCATCCCTAGAGATATATTATAAATTTAAAATAAAGTAAACTAAATCAAAATGTTATGGAAAATATTAAACTTTATTCAAGTTCACAGTTTCTCCGTCAAGGTATATGTGATGTGTGCTCAACAAATATTCCCCCTCCTCCCCTCTTTTGACTAGTACTCTACCCAAAGGATGTGCTTGTCAAACGAGTTTTATCGAAATAGGGAAAAAATTCTTTATCCTATATTTTTTAAATTTTGGCCATCCCTGGATTTATTATTTGGATCTGCAGAGCTATTATTATTATTATTATTATTATTATTATTAGCACCGCGTCTTACTACCCATTCGGGTTATACGCACTTACGCTAATGTGTAATGGTAGGGTGATTGCGAGATGAAATGAAGGACCTACAGTTTAACGTGGAATCCGAACCACAGTGGTGGCCTGGCATTCCCCACATTCACAAGAAGTCTTGTCAGAGGTGAAGGAAGGGTTTGGTAATCAGATAAATCTGTGCCGGGACCGAGGATCGAACCCCGGCCGCCAGCATAGAAGTCTGACACCTTACCCCTAGACCACCAGGTCACCTGTCTGCAGAGCTAACCTACCAAGATTGGTTAGTATTTAACTGAACGGGTCAAACAAGATTTTTATTCCTAGTTTTGGACATCTTTGGTTCAGTTATTGTAGAACATTAAAAATGTATCATATTCTGTTAGAGTAATTTATGGTAGAGTAAGTTAATGTTTATGGTAGATTTGGACTTTTCTGTCAGCTAAATATTTCCCTACGATGTCCCTTAGTCATTCGTCTGACAAATTTGTGTTATTATTTGAAGAGGTAATATATATTTGCATCACATATTCAAATGACAACACATATTTGAAGTAAAATAATCATTGAATAGTTTAAAGTAACATGTGAATTTGACAAAATAGTTCTCTCCAACAGTTAGAATTTTGACGCCCCTAGTTCAGCAAATTCATAAAAAAATTAGTAGTTTTTAAAAAGGTCACTAGCAAACACACATGTGCACTGCAGCCCAGTACTAGTGATACCATTTTGTTAGGTACTATTCAGTGTTCTTTTTTAACATTAAACCAACCACACATGAGAAGAGCTGTTATTAAGGTGAATATTGTAGTTATTACTATACAGACAACAAAGGGATGTAAAAAGGTAATTTTAAAAAATCTCAAAATCTTTATTTTAACATCATGATACTTTCTCTACACCCCATAATAAGGAGAAATTACTAAAGTGTAAAAGAAAGTTATTTTGGTGTTGGTGGAAGGATGCTCAAAGCCCCAATTATCATGTTGAATAATACCTTCAAATAGCTTCTAGGGGCATATATTCATCAAAAAAGTTTTGGAGAAGCTCCCCTGGCACCCCTTACCCCATTTGGTTATGAAGACCAGAGGGACCAGGTTATGGGGACACGTTTCTGTCCTGCCATTCATTTCGAGACACGTCCCCAATGAAAATTAAATAAAGGTATTTGAAAAAAATCGTTAGAAATTAGATAGTCTAAAAACGCACAAGAATAAAAATTTAACCCGCCTCGATGGCGTTGTCAGCAAACGCGAAAGTTTTGTGTTGAGCTAAACTGCTAATGATGGGAAGATAGAGGTTTGAATCTTGGTCGGGTGAGATGGGGGGTTATTTTTCCTAAATGGTTTTCCACTTTCTCACCACGAAAATGCGGGTTCAATTCCTCTAAACTCAACCTTTCCAATTCCTAACCCGTTAGCGTAATTATTACATAAAATTATAAACCGAAAGGGTAGTAAGACGCGGTGCTAAATAAAAAATAAATAAAAATGTAATGACAGTGGACAATTAATAATTTTAAAATAATTGTTTCAATTATAATTTTATAGTTAGCAACATTTTTATATTTAATACCTTTGATTATCAAAATTAGGAAAATTTACTAGATTATTTTAATAGTTATAATGTGCAACTTACGAAAGATTAGTTCTGCTTGCTTCTAGAAGGGCTTCTTTTTTCTTCTTCCACTCCGCTCTTTTGCATTTTGATTTTTTATTTCAATTCCGAGGTCTTCCAGATTGCCAATTTCTATGCAAACTCACAAACAATGATAAAAAAAACTCCGACTAAACTAAAATCACTCACCAAAACACAAATACACTAAACTTTGAATTTAACTTTTAAAATACATATTCAACAACCATAAAAGCACAACCACTTAATTATTGGCTGTTTACAAATAGTTTGCGGGAATAAATAGGCCCAGTTATATATAGTGTAATGGATATGTTAATTTGATAGCTAAGGTAATTATTAAAAAGTGGTTGAAATATAATTAGTACTACTTTAATTTATCTTTACTACCCAATAGTGATGGGTCGTTCGTGAGCGAGTCATTCAAATTGAACGACTCTTGAACGACAGCTGTGAACGAATGACTCTCGCTTCGCGAGCGAGTCATTCACGCCGCCATTACTCACGACTTTTTCGCTCTCGTTCATCCGCTCTGGAAAGAGTCAGGAGTGTTTGTCATTCACGACTCTTCTGTCGTTCTTTGTTCCCTACTAAGAAAAAATCAACTATAAATGCTTACTTCGTTACTAGATAACAGTACTGCCTACAATATTAAACTAACTACTTTTCTTAACATTACTTAGACATAATTATATGAATTGGACACTAAATATTATATACTAAGGTTAATTATTATAAGTAATATGAGTAAGTAATAGAATTAAAGAATCAAACACAATAGGATTCGGATAAATTACACATAAAATTTAAATCGTTCATAAGTTGAAAGGATAGGGACAGATTTGCACGCTCGGAACGGGAATTGTGAGAACTAGTTAGCGCTCGCTCATCAAGTTAATGATCGCGAAGGGGTGAAGGGATTGGGAGCGAGCGAGCCATGTGGTGAACGATATGACTCTTATGAACGACTCTTTTGAGTGAGCGAGCTTATGTGAGCTAGCTCACCTCAATGAGCTGGTTCGACCCATCACTACTACCCAATAGTTTATTGTTGATTATTACCTACTTTGAGACGTGACAATCTATGTACATTCAAGGTCATGTATCTCGCCACAAATCAGAAGTGTGCGCATGCGCAGGGGCTATCTGTAACTAACTACACATTCTTTCCAACCAAACTCTCACCTCTACAGTTTCTAGTCACCAAAGAATGAGATGAAACGGAGAAAGAAAACCACTCGAAGTTTGGAACAAAGATAACGAGGTGGAGGTTCCACCTAGTTGCTGTGACTGACGCCAGGATCGTTACACTCCAGCTATATTTGGCCGCTATGCAGTACGACCTGAGAACCAGTCAGGTTCAATCAAAACAACGCCACTCCCGTAATTTAACTCTAACCATTAAAAATTAAACTGATTAATAAACTACAATCCTTGTTCATTTGGTTAACATAGTAAGCAAAACAATCAAATCAACAACTAAAATATATTCCCCCATCAAAACAATGTGTTTTATTTTAGAAAATAAAACTTGATATTATAGTTAAAAAATAAAATAAAAATGCTTGATTATTGGCAAATTTAATTATTTCATTATCATACACAACATATTTTATACACAACGTATTTTATACAAAATTTCAGAATTTATGCTCAATAATTTTATGTATGGTGTGGTTTCGTATTAAACCTTGTTCAAATGCCTATAACTTCCATAAAAAATCGATCAAAATTATAAAATTATTTTTTAAGATTTAAATCAACTTTATAATTAATAATATTTATCAAAATTATAATTTAGAAGTAAATATTTCGATGCCACATTCCCCTTAAACTGTAGAAGCACTGGTATTGTATATTTGGGTCCAACACAGTCTTGTTTGAAAAGTTTTGGTCAATGAAAGAGGGTGAGGCGGGGTAAGGGATTACCGCTACCAGGACTATTGTACTTGGAGAGAGGACAGCTCATAGCTCTCAGCTTGACTTTCTCAAGAGGAACATTTTGCAAGTGAGTTGTTTTAAAGAATTCCACTTGGAAGCGCTGTTATCACTGGATATTTTAAGTTCTACCTGACTTGAGGGGCGCAACAAATCTCCCGTAAGATTGTGTGTTATTTCTTTGTCTGTAACCTAGTCGAGATTCTAACTTGGACCACCCAGATCATAGCCCAGGTACGAACTTACAGTTGACCTTGATTATGATATGCGAACAGTTTGTAGCCTCCCAGGAGCAAAGGAGCTTGTTGGAAGATTAACTATCATTACTTCTCCATCTGAGAGACGTTACCTGGAAATATATTGGTGAAGGGAGGGAAGGAAATATGGTCTTCAAATTAGTACTAGTCCTACTTCACCATCAGTACTGTTCCTCCTATAGCAAGCCTCACCATCAGTACTATTCCTACTATAGATAGCCTCACCATCATTACTGTTCCTACTATAGCTAGCCTCACCATCAGTACTGTTCCTACTATAGATAGCCTCACCATCAGTACTGTTCCTACTATAGCTAGCCTCACCATCAATACTGTTCCTACTATAGCTAGCCTCACCATCAGTACTGTTCCTACTATAGCTAGCCTCACCATCAGTACTGTTCCTACTATAGCTAGCCTCACCATCAGTACTGTTCCTACTATAGCTAGCCTCACAATCAGTACAGTTCCTACTATAGCTAGCCTCACCATCAGTACTGTTCCTACTATAGATAGCCTCACCATCAGTACTGTTCCTACTATAGCTAGCCTCACCATCAGTACTGTTCCTACTATAGATAACCTCACCATCAGTACTGTTCCTACTATAGCTAGCTTCACATCATTACTGTTCTACTATAGCAAACTCACCATCATACTATTCCTACTATAGCTAGCTTCACCATCATTACTGTTCTTACTATAGCTTACCTCGCCATCATCTATTCCTTAATAGCTAGCTTCACCATCAGTACTGTTCCTACTATTGCTAGCTTCACCATCATTACTGTTCTTACTATAGCTAGCTTCACCATCAGTACTGTTCCTACTATAGCTAGCCTCACCATCAGTACTGTTCCTCCCATAGTAGCCTCACCATCAGTACTGTTCCTACTATAGCAAGCCTCGCCATCAGTACTATTCCTTCAATAGCTAGCCTCACCATCAGTACTTTCCTACTATAGCTAGCCTCACCATCAGTACTGTTCCTCCTATAGATAGCCTCACCATCAGTACTGTTCCTCCTATAGATAACCTCACCATCAGTACTGTTCCTACTATAGCAAGCCTCGCCATCAGTACTGTTCCTACTATATAGCCCATCAGTACTGTTCTACAATAGCTAGCTCACTCAGTACTGTTCCTACTATAGCAAGCCTCACCATCATTACTGTTCCTACAATAGCTAGCCTCACCATCAGTACTGTTCCTCACTATAGATAACCTCACCATCAGTACTGTTCCTTCAATAGCTAGCCTCACCATCAGTACTGTTCCTACTATAGCTAGCCTCACCATCAGTACTTTCCTCTATTGCTAGCTTCACCATCATTACTGTTCTTACTATAGCTAGCCTCGCCATCAGTACTATTCCTTCAATAGCTAGCTTCACCATCATACTGTTCCTACTATAGCTAGCCTCACCATCATTACTGTTCTTATATAGCAAGCTCACCATCAGTACTGATTCCTACTATAGATAGCCTCACCATCATTACTGTTCCTACTATAGCTAGCCTCACCATCAGTACTGTTCCTACTATAGATAGCCTCACCATCAGTACTGTTCCTACTATAGCTAGCCTCACCATCATACTGTTCCTACTATAGCTAGCTCACCATCAGTACTGTTCCTACTATAGCTAGCCTCACCATCATACTGTTCCTACTATAGCTAGCCTCACCATCAGTACTGTTCCTACTATAGCTAGCCTCACAATCAGTACAGTTCCTACTATAGTAGCCTCACCATCAGTACTGTTCCTTCTATAGATAGCTCACCATCAGTACTGTTCCTACTATAGCTAGCCTCACCATCAGTACTGTTCCTACTATAGATAACCTCACCATCAGTACTGTTCCTACTATAGCTAGCCCCGCTATCAGTACTATTCCTTCAATAGCTAGCTTCACCATCAGTACGTTCTACTATAGCTAGCCTCACCATCAGTACTGTTCCTACTATTGCTAGCTTCACCATCATTACTGTTATTACTATAGTAGCCTCACCATCAGTACTTTCCTACTATAGCTAGCTTCACCATCAGTACTTTCCTACTTAAAGCTAGCCTCACCATCAGTACTATTCCTACTATAGCTAGCCTCACCATCAGTACTATTCCACTATAGACTAGCCTCACCATCAGGATATTCTACTATAGCTAGCTTCACCATCAGTACTATTCCTACTATTAACTAGCCTCACCATCAGTACTATTCCTACTATAGCTAGCTCACCATCAGTACTATTCCTCTATAAGCTAGCCTCACCATCAGTACTATTCCTACTATAGCTAGCCTCACCATCAGTACTATTCCTCTATAGCTAGCCTCACCATC